>ML384779.1:0-13385 GCA_005239525.1 Nicotiana knightiana | reverse complement strand
GACTTTAGCTTCCCGGGAAATAACCTCAACCGAGAATTGAACAATAAGACCAAGTCACCAACTTTGAACTCTTTTCCTCGAGCATATTTGTCATGTAGGTACTTCATTTTGTCCTTATACAAGGACGAACTGGAGTACACATGGAATCTAAACTCATCCAACTCATTTAATTGCTCCACTCTAAGATTTGCAGCTACATCCCATTCCAAGTTTAACTTTTTCAAGGCCTACATAGCCTTGTGCTCCAATTCCACCGGAAGGTGGCATGATTTTCCAAAGACCAAGTGATATGGGGACATCCCAATTGGGGTCTTGTAGGCGGTCCGGTAAGCCCAAAGAGCATCATCTAATTTTTTAGCCCAGTCGATCCTATTGGCATTGATCATTTTGGATAATATGCTCTTTATCTCCCTGTTAGACACTTCAACTTGGCCACTAGCCTGAGGGTGGTACAGAGTAGTGACTTTATGGTTGACCCCATACTTAGAAAGCAAGTAGTCAAAGGCTTTGTTGCAAAAATGTGACCCCCCGTCACTGATGATGGATCGTGGAGTGCCAAACCTAGTAAAGATATTCTTCTTGAGAAAGTCTATCACACTCCGAGCCTCATTGTTTGGTAAGGCTATGGCCTCCACCCATTTTGACACATAATCAACCCCGACCAAGATGTACGTGTTCCCACATGAACTCATGAATGGCCCCATGAAGTCAATGCCCCAAACATCAAAGATATCTACCTCGAGAATTAAGTTTAAAGGCGTCTCATCCTTTTTGGAAATTTCCCCGGCTCTTTGGCATTCATCACACCTGTTCACTAGGGTACTAGCATCCTTATACAAAGTGTGCCAAAAGAACCACAACTAAGCAGTTTTCACCCCTCCGTGATGACCACCATATGGCGAGGAGTGGCAAGGCTCAAGGATGGCTAGTTGCTCTTCCTCCGGTACACATCGCCGGATTACCCCATTGGTGAAAATCTTGAATAAATAAGGCTCATCCCAATAGAAATCCAAGTTATCCCTTCAAAGCCTCTTCCTTTGGTTAGAAGAGAGCTCACAAGGGACAACTCCGGTGACTAGGAAATTAGCAATATCCGCAAACCATGGCATTTCTCTCATGGACATTGAAAGGAGTTGTTCATCAGGGAAACTATCATTGATCTCAAGTCCGTCACAAGGACGTCCTTGCTCCTCCAACCAGGACAAATGATCGGCAACTTGATTTTCACTCCCTCTTCGATCCATTATCTCTAGATCAAACTCTTGTAACAACAAAACCCATCTCATAATTCTTGCCTTGGAATCCTTTTTGGTCATGAGGTACCGGGGTGTTGCATGGCCACTGTGAACTATGACTTTGGCACCCATCAAATAAACTCAAAATTTTTCCATGGCAAAGACTATAGCTAGAAGCTCCTTCTTCGTGATTGTGTAGTTCATTTGAGCAGAATCCATTGTCTTGCTGGCATAGTAGATTGGATGAAACACTTTTTTCACCCTTTGCCCAAGCACAGCACCCACAGCAACATCACTTGCATCACACATAAGCTCAAAAGGGGCACTCCAATCTGGTATTGTGATGATGGGAATGGTAGTGAGCTTGTGTTTTAAGAGTTCAAAAGCTTGCATACACTGCTCATCAAAATTTAATTTGTCATCCTTATCTAACAGCTTGCATAATGGATTCACCACCTTAGAGAAATCTTTGATAAACCATCGGTAAAAACCGGCATGGCCAAGAAAGCTCCGGACTCCTCTCACTAAAATAGGTGGTGGCAATTTTGAAATAACCTCGATCTTTGCCTTATCAACCTCAATGCCATTCTTTGAAATCTTATGGCCCAAAACAATTCCTTCCCCCACCATAAAGTGGCATTTTTCCCAATTCAAGACCAAATTTGTTTCTTCACATCGAGCAAGGACTTTATCAAGATGACTCAAGCATTCGTCGAAAGAATCCCCGACGACACTAAAGTCGTCCATAAATACTTCTAGAAAGTCCTCCACCATGTCGGTGAAGATTGCCATCATACATCTTTGGAAAGTAGCTGGGGCATTACAAAGTCCGAATGGCATTCGAGCAAAGGCAAAAGTGCCATATGGTCAAGTGAAGGTGGCCTTCTCTTGATCCTCCGGGGCTATCAAAATTTGATTATATCCAGAATACCCGCCAAGGAAGCAATAATAGGCTCGACCTGCAATCCTATCCAACATCTGATCCAAGAATGGTAAAGGAAAATGGTCTTTGCGGGTCACCATGTTGAGCTTGTGGTAGTCCATGCACACCCTCCATCTGGTAACCGTTCTTGTAGGAATGAGCTCATTCTTATCATTTTTTATCACTGTCATTCCACCCTTTTTCGGAACGCATTGGACCGGAGAAGTCCAAGCACTATCCGAAATTGGATAGACCACACCCGCATCAAGCCATTTTATGATCTCCTTTTTCACCACATCTTGCATAGCTTCATTGAGTCTTCTTTGATGTTCAACAGAGGGTTTGGCTCCATCCTCCAATATAATCTTGTGCATGCAAAAGGCGGGGCTAATACCCCGAATATCAGCCAAAGTCCAACCAATTGCTTTCTTCCTCCTCCTTAGCACTTTTAAAGTTGAGTCAACCTGCAATTGGGTTAGGCAAGAGGAAAGAATAACTGGTAAAGTACAAGAGGGACCAAGGTATTCATACCTGAGGTGGGAAGGAAGTGGCTTCAACTCCAGATTCGGAGGTTCTTCAATGGATGGCTTTGTTGGTGGGGTCTTCCTATTCTCCAAGTCCAATGACAATTTTCTTAGAGGATAGGAATAAGACCCCATGCCTTGAAGGGCATGGGAGCTCTCAAGTACACCATCCATCACTGAGTCCTCGTGATTTAACAAGGCCAACTCCACAGGATCATCAACATGGATCATAACACTGGCACCATCAATAATAACCTCAGACACAAGGTCCATAAAAGAGCAAACTTCGGTGTTGTTGGGCTGCTTCATAGATTTGCACACGTGGAAGACCACTTTCTCATCACCAACTCTGAATGTAAGTTCCCCAGCTTCAACATCGACCAAGGCCTTCCCGGTGGCAAGGAAAGGCCTCCCCAAGATAATAGGGACCTCAAAATCAACCTCACAGTCGAGGATAACAAAATCTGCTGGCAATATGAACTTGTCCACTCTCACTAAGACATCATCAATAATACCTAGGGCCTCTTCATTGATCGATCCGCCATTTGCAAACGCATAGAGGTCGCCCTAGGTTGTGCTTGCCCCAAGATCACATAGGGCTTTTGCAAAGTCTGCACTCCCAATTGTGCAAGGAATAGTGAAGGCACCTGGATCTTCAAGTTTTGGTGCCATGGAGTGAACAATAGCACTCACTTGGTGAGTCATCTTAATGGTCTCACATTCCATGGATCGTTTTTTTGTCACCAAGTCCTTCATGAACTTAGCGTATCCTGCCATTTGCTCCAAGGCCTCTACCAAAGGGACATTTATGGTAAGACTCTTCATCATGTCAAAGAACTTTTTAAACTGGGTCTCTTGCTTCTGTTTTGCCAATCTCTGAGAATAGGGAGGAGGTGGCCTAGGCAATGGTGCCTTTGGGACCACCGGCTCTGGCATGTCAATTATGTGTTCCCTAGACAGGTTCACATTTCTATACAAATCCTCCCCATTGTCATGAATGTAAATTCTTACCTCACATTCACTTGGCTCATCCAATGCTTGCTCCACATCAACTGGTAGCTCATCTTGGGGTACAACTTCATCATCATCAACAATTTTCTTTTTCCCTGAAGTACTTGCCTCCATACCTTTTCCACTCCGGGTGGTTACCGCCATAGCATGACCGGTGTTGTTGTTGTTCCCACCCTTGGGGTTCACCACCGTATCACTTGGTAGTGCACCCTTTGGGCGTGTGTTTAAGGCTTGTGAAACCTGGCCCATTTGTACTTCAAGATTTCGAATTGTAGTAGTGTGAGAGGATATCTGGGCATCGGATTCTGCATTCCTCTCCATCATATGTTTGAACATGTTTTCTATCCGACCCATTTCCGAGCTTGAAGAACTTTGCCCATGAGATTGATATGGAGGAGGGTTGCTTGGTTGTTGGTACATCGGGGGCCTTTGAAAACCCGACCCTCGATTACCTTCACCTCCCCAATTGTTGTTGTTGTTCCTTCCATTCCAATTCCCTTCACTGTTTTCCCCCATTGTCGGTCATTATTGTTGTTCCATTGACGATCATTGGTATTGCTCCAATTTCTAGCATTGTTATTGTTCCAGTTTCGTGGCCTTTGGTTCCCCCAGTTTTGTGTATTACCTTGCCCTTGGTAGTTGTTTGCATACATAACATCCTTATCTTGGTCATTGTAACTTTCATCTTATTCATGACCACTTGGCCCTTGATCACTGTGGTTTTGCCTAACATTTCCCCGAGGTCTCCTTTGGTTTCCTTGCATATGAACTCATTCCATAACATTTACTTTCTTAGGCCCTTGCAAATGTTGGAGTTGGTCTTTAGCAAGTTGGTTCATGGTTGTTGTAAGCTCGACAATTGCTTGCCCTTGTTCTTAGAGTTCCTTGTGGAGACTATTCACACCGGTTTCTCCTTGAGGCACATTTGCTCTACTTTGCCAAGCCGAAGATGTGTGGGCCATTTCATCAAGAATCTCACATGCCTTCAGGTATTTCAACTTCATAAAATTACCACTGGCCAATTGGTTGACCACACATTGATTTACCGTATTGATTCCCCGGTAGAATGTTTGTTGTATCATAGCCTCGGTCATGTCATTGTTAGGGCATTCCTTGACCATGGTTCTATAGCTTTCCCATATTTCATGTAGGGGCTCGTTTGGCTCTTGCTTGAATGCCAAAATCTCATCTCGAAGGGCTGCCATATGGCTTGGGGAGAAAAATTTTGCAATAAATTTATCCGCAAGCTCGTCCCAAGTGGATATAGAATGGTTTGGTAGATGCTCAAGCCAATCCAATGCTCTTCCCCTAAGTGAGGACGGGAACAACCGTAACCTTAATGCATCCTCAGACACATTAGTTTGCTTACTCCCCCAACATGTATCAACCAAGCCTTTGAGGAGCTTATAGGCATTCTGATGGGCGGCTCCGGTGAAGTATCCTCTTTGCTCTAGGAGAGTGAGCATAACATTTGTGATTTGGAATTTCCCCGCTCAAATACTTGGCAGGACTATTTCACTAGCATACCCCTCGTTTGGAAGGACTCGGGGAGCAGCTCTAAGGGATGGAGGTGGGGGAGGGTCTGGAACATCATCCTGAATATTGGCCTGTCGGCCTCTTCTTTGTGGGGGAATTTGATTGATTTCATCTTCTTGATTGTCATAAACCTCCTCCCCCGGAATCAAATTTCCTAGCGGATCGGCCATTGTACCTAAGTACACAAAATAAGGAAGTTAAAAATAGAAGGAAAGAAAAACACACTACGCTTCTAGTCACAAAAATAGTCACACCGTTAAAGCTCCCCGGCAACGGCGCCCAAAAGTGACGGCCCTTAACCCACACTACTATATAAGTATGAAGGCAAAGGTCGTGTAGCTTTTACCCGAATGATAGGGATCGAATCCACAGGGAGCCTATAGATGGGAGTGAGTGTATCAGTGATCTAGAAGGGTCGAGTGTTTCTAATTGCGCTTCTAAACATTGGTTGGTGTTGAACTATACTATATGTATTCTATTGTTTGTAAGCTAATTAATGACTAACTTTTTTTTGTTTTTGTTGTTGTTTTCTAATATTGATAAAGGCACTAGGGACGTGGCTGTGGCCTAGGTGGATACAGAAAGGGACNGCAATATAGTCTTAGGTAGGGTGTTACTCTCTCGAGGTTTAACCCGTTAACTAGGGCTCAAGTAGGGTTTTACCATTTCTGGGTTTAACCCCTTTGATTGGGACTACCAATCTCTTGATAATGCCATAATTTCCTATTAGGCTAATTTCTAGACCCAAGTCTTCTTTCTCAATAAAGACCCAAGTCATGAAAAGGTTAATTAGTGTTTGGAACCACTAATTATAGCAATAAAAACCTTGAAATAACATGTATAGACAACACCCATTAATTTCCCAACCTTAATATCAAAACCCCATTATATACCCACACTAGGGTTGAGCCACAACCCTAGCTAATGGGTCTAGCTACTCATAATCAAAGATAAGAACAATGATCGAGAAGAAGAATAACCCATTTAATTGATTCCTAACAATGAAATTGAAGTTTTCAATGTTAAAAATGCAAGAATAAAGCTAAAGAAATAAAAACCCTAAAATATTCACGAGCTCTCTACTCTGAAAAACGGCTGATATCTTTCGGATCTGTAAATAAATTAAAAAATAGTCTATTTATAGTCTGCCAAATTTTTGGACAAAAATACCCCTAAAGTACCACCGTGGACCGCAAAAACACGACCGCGATCCGTGAAAATGTTAGGACCTCACTGGGACGCCACCGCGGTCCGTGAAACTTCGACCGCGGCCGCGGTGGGAACTTGCAATTCTTGGGTCTCACTGGAACCCCACCGCAGTCCGCGAAACTTCGATTGCGACCGCGGTGGCTGATGGCTTGAATTTCTGACTCACTGGAAATGCATCGCGGTCCGCGAAAACACGACCGCGGCGGCGGTGGCTGATGGCTTGAATTTCTGACTCACTGGAAATGCACCACGGTCCGCGAAAACACGACAGCGGTCGCGATGGCCTTGTTGTCTTGAGCAGCTTTGTTGGGTTTGCTCCTTGTGCCGGATTCACTCCTATTTTGAGTATATTTTAGACTGAATGCCTTCATTCCTAGTTCAATCCTGCAACAAGCACAACGTATAATATTTCGGGGCTATTTTGTGTAAAATTGTATCCAAAATTCACGTATAAGGGAACGGAAAACGAGGCAAAAAGCTAAGTTCTCACCTACACCCAAAGAAAGATCGTGAGTTTTGTAAAGGGGAAGGTTAGTCCGCATTCCCCCTGGCTCTGCTTGGCTCGTCTACTTGATCACGATATTGTTCGCATCATTGGGGTAGCGCTTGCTAAACAAGTTGTTTCGATAAATATGCATGATTTTGTAAAAGTATAATATATAATCTAAAATAGTTTTAGATGAACCGACGACATGACACGGTTCGAGACATTGCAACCTCTCCTGCTGTGAAATTTTGAGGGTCTCCCTCAAAATTCTGCCCCAGTTTGCTGGGTGGACGCTTCTGACTGTTGCTCGTGCCGTGGCTGGCTGAACTTGCTTCAGAATTTTGAGGGTCCTCCTCAAAATTCTGCCCCAGTTGGCTGGGTGAATGCTTCTGGCCTGCTCCTTACTTTGGAATTTGAGGGTCCTCCTCAAAATTCTTCCCCAGTTTCTAATTATGGGGGAAGATGAAAAAAAAAAATTTTGAATTGTGACCGAACCCATAGGGCTGCCTACATATCCCCTCTTAAACGGGAATCAGGTCAGGCGTAGTTCAATTTACATCATTGAGAAAACATGAAGATTACAAATAGTAGCGCTTGACTGCATCTAAATTGATCGGCTTGGGCCAGACTTCTCCGTCCATTTCTGCAAGTATAAGTGCTCCTCATGTCAGTACTATGTGAACCATGTACGGGCCTTGCCAGTTGGGAGAGAACTTCCCCTTGTATTCATCTTGATGCGGAAAGATTTTCCTTAACACCAGTTGCCCTAGTGTGAATCATCTCGTCTTGACTTTCTTGTTGAAGGCTCTGGCCATTCTGTTCTAATATAGCTGACCATGACAAACTGCATTCAGTCTTTTTTCGTCTATGAGGGCTAGCTGCTCATAACGGCTCTTTACCCACTCTGCGTCGCTGAGCTCAGCTTCTTGTATAATTCTCAGAGATGGGATCTCCACTTCGGCAGGAACTACAGCTTCTGTACCATAAACTAGCATATAGGGAGTTTCCCCTGTTGAGGTGCGAACTGTGATGCGATATCCCAATAAGGCAAATGATAACTTCTCGTGCCACTGTTTGTGCCTTTCTATCATCTTTCTTAGTATCTTCTTGATGTTTTTATTAGCGGCCTCAATAGCTCAATTCATCTGAGGTATGTAAGCTGTGGAATTCTTGTGTTTGATCTTGAAGGTTTCACACATGGATTTCATCAAGTCACTGTTGAGATTAGAACCATTATCGGTGATGATTGACTCTGGAACTCCGAATCGACAAATAATGCGGTCGCGGACGAAATCAACCACAACTTTCTTGGTAACTGCTTTGTAGGAGTCTGCTTCGACCCATTTAGTAAAGTAATCAATGGCGACCAGAATAAACCTGTGTCCGTTAGAGGCGGCAGGCTCGATTGGTCCAATGACGTCCATGACCCAGGCAGCGAACGGCCAAGGTGAACTTGTTGCATTAAGCTCACTGGGAGGTACCTTTATCATATCTCCATGTATCTGACAACGGTGGCATTTTCGGAGTATCTTCTTTGCTAAAACGAAACCATTCATATGTGGGCCATAGGTCCCCGCATGAACTTCCTTAAATAATTTCGATGCCTCTTCTGCGTCGACGCACCTTAGCAAACCCAAATCGGGAGTCCTCCTATACAAGATTCTTCTGTTGTGAAAGAAATTGTTAGAAAACCTTCAAAGCGTGCGTTTCTGAGTGGCATTTGCAAGCTCCGGGCATTCTCCTTTTGCCAAGTATTCGTTGATATCATGGAATCAAGGATTTCCATCTGCTTCTTCTTCGACATGAGCACAGTAAGCTGGCTGATTGTGGATTTTCACCGGAATAGGATCAATGAAGTTCTTGTCTGGATGATGAATCGTAGATGACAAAGTAGCCAAAGCATCGATGAACTCATTCTGGATTCTGGGGACATGCCGGAACTCTATCTTTGTGAACCTCTTTCTCAACCCCTGAACGTGATGCAAATAGGTTAAGATCTTGGAATTCTTGGTTGCCCACTCTCCTTGTACCTGATGTACCAATAAGTCTGAATCACCAATCACTAACAGCTCCTGGACGTTCATGTCAATGGCCATATTGAGTCCCAAGATGCAGGCTTCGTATTCGTCCATATTGTTGGTGCAAGGGAACCTGAGTTTGGCGGATACTGGATAATGCTGACCGGTCTCTGATACTAGTACTGCTCCAATACCGACTCCTTTGAAGTTTGCTGCTCCATCAAAGAACATCCTCCAACCGTCGTAGGATTCTGCAATGTCTTCTCCTACGAATGATACCTCTTCATCAGGAAAATACGTTTTCAGGGGTCTACGGGATTCTCAGCAAGATGGTCTGCCAAAGCTTGTCCTTTAACTGCCTTCTAAGTCATGTAAACAATGTCGAATTCACTAAATAGGATCTGCCACTTGGCTAGCTTGCTAGTGGTCATGGGCTTCTGAAAGATATGCTTCAATAGATCCATCCTTGATATGAGATATGTTGTGTAGGCATAGAAGTAGTGCCTCAGCTTCTGTGCGACCCAGGTCAAAGCACAACAAGTGCGTTCCAATAAAGAATACCGTGCCTCATACAGAGTGAACTTCTTGCTAAGGTAATAACTAGTTTGTTCTTTCCTTCCCGTTTCATCATGTTTCCCAAGAACGCAACCGAAAGCTCCATCTAGCACTGCAAGGTAGAGTAACAGAGGTCTACCTGGCTCAGGTGGTACCAGAACCGGCGGTGTTGAGAGGTACTCCTTGATTCTATCGAAAGCCCTTTGACAATCCTCGGTCCACTTAGTTGCGGCGTCCTTCTTCAGCATCTTGAAGATCGGCTCACAGATGACTGTAGATTGTGCTATAAACTGGCTGATGTAATAAGCCTCCCCCAAGAAGCTCATGACATCTTTCTTGTTCCTTGGCGGTGGCAACTCTTGAATGGTTTTGACCTTGGACGGATCCAACTCTATTCCCCGGTGGCTTACAATAAATCGCAGCAACTTCCTAGCAGGAACCCCAAATGCACACTTTGCGGGGTTCAGTTTCAGATTGTATTTTCGCAACCGATTGAAGAATTTCCCCAAATTATCCATGTGATCAGCAGCTTTCTTTGATTTGATAATGACGTCATCTACGTACACCTCGATCTCTTTGTGAATCATGTCATGGAATATGGTGGTCATGGCCCTCATGTAAGTGGCCCCTGCATTCTTTAGACCGAATGGCATCATCTTGTAACAATACACTCCCCACAGCGTAATGAACGCCGTCTTCTCAGCATCTTCCTCATCCATCCAAATCTGGTGATAACCATCGAAGCAATTCACAAAGGACTGCAATTCATGCTTGGCGTAGTTGTCAATCAGAATGTGTATGTTTGGCAAGGGGAAGTTGTCTTTCGAACTGCCCGATTGAGATCCCGGTAGTCGACGCAGACTCTGACCTTCCCGTCCTTCTTCGACACAGGTACAATGTTAGCTAACCATGTCGGATACTCCACTACCCGGAGAACCTTGGCGTTGATCTGCTTGGTAACCTCTTCTTTGATTTTCAAACTCATGTCGCGTTTGAACTTTCTGAGCTTTTGTTTCACTGGCAGACATGTTGGATGGTTGGCAATTTGTGAGCCATAATAGACGTACTTAGACCAGTCATGTCATCATACGACCATGCAAACACATCCTCATACTCTCTTAGAAACTCTGTCTATTCTTTCTTCTCTGATGGTGACAAATGAGTGTTGATACGAGTTTCCTTGATGTTTTCTGAATCTCCCAGGTTGATGCTTCAGTCTCATCTAGGTTGGACTTAGGTCTGTTCTCAAAGTTCTCAACTTCTTTGACAATCTCACCAGGTACGTCGCCTTCATCCGAATCGNTTCCGCATTTACTATTTTAGCAATAGTAGGTTAAGGAACACTTAGAACTAGGTCCTTCTATTATCAGTGCACGCGAAAATTGGACACCACACAAATCACCCCCTCCCCCTCCCCCTCGAGGATAACATAGCAATCCATATCATCATTCTATAGAAACAAGTTCCTTATTGCTGCAAGTGCTTCTTCTTTATCTGAACTGTAGACAGTGTCAGCTTGCTTGAAAGTCTGCTCAAGATGAGGTATTGGCTGTTCCAAAGGGTAATAGGGACTGCGCCAAGGCGGAGACCAGTCATTGAATTCCTTCCAGGTGTACTCATACCCCAGACCGAAAATGGTACCATGCTCCTTGAGCTTTATAGGCTCTGTGATCCCTTGGAGGTTGTTACCGAGCCCTTTTCCTGGATCATATCATTCCCAATTCAAGATGCTGTTATCCCATCATTTGTCCTTGTCTATGGCATTGACCAGTTCAATATGGTGTTAAGTTCCTCCGTCTATCTTCCTTTTCCCGTCAATCATCGGAATAGTTTGACAGCCATAAATGGGGTTGCTACCGTCACCATGAATAATCACCTCTTGGTGGTTCCATTCGAATTTTACCGCCTGATGTAGTGTTGATGCCACGACCCTAGCAGCATGAATCCAGGGTCATCCCAAGAACAGGTTGTAGGATGCCGGAACATCTATCACCTGGAAATTCACTTCGAACCAAGTCGGTCCCATCTGTAGACATAGACTGATCTCCCCCATGGTGGACCTCTGAGAACCGTCAAAAGATTTCACATTAATCGCCCCATCCTTTATCTCATGTATCCCTTTACCCAATTTCTTGAGTGTTATCAGCGGACAGATGTTAAGACTGGAACCTCCGTCGATCAAGATTCTTGTGATGAAATGGTCCTCGCACTGCACGGTGATGTACAACGCTTTGTTGTACCCTAATCCTTCAGGTAGTAGCTCATCCTCATGAAAAGTGATTTTATGACTCTCCAGTACCTGGCCTACCATATTGGCCATTTCCCCACTAGTGATGTTGTTTGGCACATATGATTCACTCAACACTTTCAACAAAGTATTCCTGTGTGTTTCGAATTCTGCAGCAGAGAGAGGATAGATATTTGTGCCGGTGTCTTGTTCAGTTGGTCGATGACTGAATACTCCTTCGCATGTATCTTTCTCCAAAGGTCATCGGAACCTGTTTCGATAAGGGGAGGTCAGTTGGCGGCCTGCTTGCTCGACTCGGCCAGATGCTCAGGGGGTGTAAACCCTACCAGTTCTCATCATACCCTGTGCTGCGATAGCTTCCTCAGACCTGACCTTGCTTTTCCTTCTTGCCTCGGCTGTGTAGTCCCAAGGAATAGCGTTTGAATAGAATGGTGGTGTGGTTGACATTGCCACCGAAATTGGGTCATCGCCTTCTGCGATCAACTTGATTGACCCCTCGGGATCCCAATCATCTCCTATTTTAATCATATGGACGCATCTATCCTTATGGTCTGGCAGAGGATTGTCGCGAACGTTTGGAGCGAGTCTTTTGCCACAATAATCTTGTTGTCAATGAGAGCCTGTATTTTGTCATTTAGAGAACGGCATTCCTCGATGGTGTGCCCTTTCATGTCGGGATGGTATGCACAAGATTTGTTTGGGTTAACCCACTGAGAGGGATTCTCAGGGGTGGCAGCAGGGATAGCTGTAACATAACCAGCGGCTTTGATTTTTTCATATAGCTGGTCAATGGGCTCGGATATGGCGGTATATTGCTTTGAAGGACGACGATCAAAATTGGGACGAGGTCTAGGGAAGTGTTGGCGTGCAGGAGGGGATTGATAATGAGATGGCTGGCAATTATAAGTGTGGTAGACAGGGGAAGGTTGTGGATATTTGGGCGAAGCAGGTTGATGTGTGGGTGGTCGAGCTTGGTAGGATGGTGGTGGAGTTTGGTAATTTGGTGGTGGATCTTGGTAATTTGGTGAGGGATGATATGTGATTTGGAGGTGTCGGATAGGTTTGGTACTTGAGTGGGGACTTGGTTCTTTGTGCAACCATTACGGCTCCCACATCTCCCTTCTTAGACACACCACCGGATTGTAGAGCCTTGTTAGTGGCTTGCAAGGCTTCAAAATTTGTGACCATACCGCTTTTAATACCTTCTTCAATCCGCTCTCCCAATTTGATGATGTCAGAAAACTTGCAGCCCTCAACCATCATTAACTGTTCATAATACTGCGGGTCTTGAGCTCAGACAAAGAACTTGTTCATCTGTTCTTCTTCTAAAGCAGGTCTGACTTTAGCGGCTTCGGACCTCCAGCGAGTAGCATACTCGCGAAAGGTTTCTGTAGGATTCTTCTTCAAATTATGAATGTAAAACACATCTGGTGCATTCTCTGTATTGAACCTAAACCTGTCCATGAAATCAGACGCCATGCCTACCCAGTTTGACCATTTCTTGGGGTCTTGGACGATGTATGATGAGTGGCTAGAATTCATGATTTTAAGCATTATATACCTTGCATTTTATGTGAGTTAATGATAAAAATACACGTCGTATGTGCCTAATGGAGTTTATTTAATGTGTAGGTGAGTTG
>ML384778.1:19682-43256 GCA_005239525.1 Nicotiana knightiana | reverse complement strand
CTCTCTCACCTCTCTCAATCCTTGATGTTCGCCGCTGCCGAAAATCGCCTACGGCGGCGGAGACACCACAAACCACCCTAAATTGACACCACACACTCCCCACACCTTCCTAAACCTTATCCCCCCATCAATTTCTCGGAAAACGTCCCCAAATCCTCCGAATTTCAGATCTAAGAAGGCCGAAAAAAATCCTAAATATGTCCTTCTTTGATTTCTCCTCAATCTCGGCCCGTTTGAACTTGAAACCTACACCAACTGATTGCTCTTGATGAGAGAAATCAATTGATGTTAGTCTTGGTTCATCTCACGGCCACCGGATTCCGGCCAACTCATCATTGATCGTCCAAAACTCCAGCGCCATCATTGTTCGTCGATTCGCCTCCATCGTCGATTCATTTTTGGCCAAAATTCGCGTATATTTCTCTTCTCCTATTCCTTTGTTTCTTTTTCTTTTATCAATTGGGTTTTAAGTTTTATTGGTCTGTTTGATTGATAGGATTATTTAGTTAATTACATGTTAACTAGTTTAATCGCATAAGTTGTTATTTTAATCAATGTTAAGTTAATTAGGTATTAAAACAAGTTAGTTGCTAATTGGTTTGGTTTTGCATTATTGTTTCTGTTTTGATCCGTATGGTTTAGTAATGGTTCATTTATCATTAACAAGAATTTAAAGGGGAGGTTTTGGAATGGAAATATATTGTTGATTCAGTTGTTTGAGCTTGTTTGCTCTTTTGGAGGTGGCTATCTGTAATAAACATAACTTAAGGGGGAAACATGTTTCATTTATGTGGGAAACTTCTAGAAAAGGGGCTAAAATACAATAAATTGAAGGAATTAAGTCAGATTGGGGATAAAAGAAATGATTTTCAGAAGCTAAAGGTTAGGAAATAAAAAGAACTATCTAGAAACAGGGACAAATGTCCATTTCTGTTGAAAATAAATGCTTATCTCCTGATTTTCAGCTGACAGAATTCCTAGAGATTCCCTCACACCTCTCTGATTTTTTCCTCATTCTGTTGAGCATAGGATAGATTTCATTCCCTATATAAGAGAGCTCATCCTCCCTCACAACAGAGATTATTTTTCTGCATATAGACTCACTCAAAAGAACACTGATGAAGGCTGAAATTTGAAACGAAGTTCTTCAACTTCAGAAAATCAAAAAAAAAGATACAAAATTATTTTCGAATTCTAGCATATTTTGATTGATATTTTCTAGGATCTCAAATGACTTTCAATCTGTTAGGATTGTTTTTTGGTTCAAATCCTGCAGATCTAGCCATAACTCTAAACAAAAAAAAGCTATCATAGTATTTTGTACAAGTGGAGCAATTTTGTGCTAACTTGGAGATATAAAGGGTTGTTGCTACTAATCTCATGGTTGGAGTTTGTGGAATTAACCACTAGTTGGTTAAATTAGTAAACTCTAAAGTTGAGGAATGAATTTGAAGTCACTGGGAAACGAAAGTTAGGTTAGAGATTTAGTCGTATCTTGTTTTGAGTTGGCTATTATTGTAAATGACTTCCCTGTATACTAGAAAGCATTCATGTCTATTACCATTGTTGAGAATTGTGATTAAGTGGGCCAATGGACATAAAAGACGTCTAAGATATTCATGTGTAACTCAGTGATGACTGACTATTCCATACAGCTCCTGTATTTTGTTTTTTAAAAATCTTAAGGATTGTAATGAATGATTTTGTTTTAGTAGTAGTTCATAAAATTTTGATATGAGAATTTAGCATGAACACATTTTAAATTGATTATATGATTCATGGCTTTTTACTATATTGGACTGCGATAAGCAGGCCCATTTCTGAAATCCCTTTGAAACTGAAACGGCAGACTTCAATTTGGAAGTCAGCTCACAAGACGGGGCTTCACATAAAAACCCATTGGAGTATTATTCTCAACCACGTTAGGTCTTGCTTATATCCATTTGTAATTCAAATTAATCCGTTTAAGTAATTGAAATTACGCCCTTGTTTCTTTATATGAAATATTTTGATGTCACCTCGTTTAGCTAAAAAAATGATGAGCTTACTAATGGACTCAACAGTTGATCCCACAAATTTTCTATAAGTCATGACCGCACAATAATCTCAAACCTTAGGAAAAGTAACCAATTCATGAATCATCGTAGCCCGCTTTAGGCAATAAATCATCGTGACTATGGGTACAATTTTTGTGGCATGGTCACGATACGTAAATCCCAACTCGAGTGTGCGTTTCACGTAACTCGACCATAGCTTTGAATGATAATAAAATATACATGTTGTAAATGCGTTTCACGTGGCACGATTCGCAATGTGTATAAAAATAAATGAGTGCGCGACATCGCGACTTGTTCAGGCAAATTCCATACATACTATAAGCGGTTAACAAGTAAAAATTCACAATAGATTTCAAATATTTATTAAATCGGATAATTAGGCCAATCATTGATAGTTGAGCGACCGTGCTAAAACCACGAAATCTGGAAATGCCTAACACCTTCTCCCAGGTTAACGGAATTCCTTACCCGGTCTTTTGGTTTTGCGGACTTTAAAAAAGAGTCAAACATCCGCGACTTGGGATTTAAAATAAACCGGTGACTTGGGACACCAATAATTATCCAAGTGGCGACTCTGATTAAATAAATAATTCTATTTCGAATAATGTCACTTTAATTGAAAAAACTCCCAATCCCCCTCGGGAAAAAGGAATTATAAAACTCTTTTTTTTAAAAACACATATATGAAGAAAAACAAAATCGAAAAAAAAGGAAAAAAAACTATAGACAAATAGGTTTTATTCCCTGAACTGGTTTGAAATGGAATTGGTACCTCCCTCCCTTCTAATTTAGGTGTTCTATTGCTCCCAAACGCACACGCAAGTATACGTGGTCGTACAAGTAATATAATGATAAGTTGAGTGTCGAACCCACAGGGACTTATATAAACTATTCACTAAATCACTAAAGTTGTTATTCAATCCAGCTAAAATCAAAGTCCAATAATGTGATTATATTATACTACGATTCTAAGTAATAACTAAATTATCAAGTAACGAGTTGATTGTTGTGTATTCAATAAAGACAAATATTCCAGGGTTGTGATCGATTCACCATTCGTATTGTGTTCTAATTAACTCTCTCTTTCATATAATTCACTCATGGTTGCTAATTAATCGATAATTGCTCTCATAGCCTTCTCCCGAAATACTAATCGCCTATTCTCAATAGATTAACGCTCATATTCCTATGAAATTAATCTATTATAACGCATTAAGATTACGATATTTAATTAAGCACAGTGACTAGGTATATTCCTATCCTAACCACAAATCCGCTCCCCTGAAGGGTTAAGATCGCGCTCTTTTCAATTTTTCTCTAATCTATACACGGCTTTCCCAAGCATAGCATAGATAGTAAATAGAACCTAACTACTGGCCAGACAATTAAGCAATTGAACACATAATTGAAGAACCAATCATATATTGGTGAATTTATAATCAAGGTCAAGTTAATGTCAAACAACAATATTCATGGCTAAATCACAACCCCAAAACAATGGGTGGTTAGCCACCAGTGATGTACTCAAACAATTGCATAAGTGTTGCATAAATTGAAAATACTAGAATAAGATGAAGAAAACTGAGAATTCTCCGCTTCCTAACGATCCCGTGTGTGTTTTTCCTCAAAAGTGGCGTCAATACCCTCATAAATATGTTTAGTCTTGCTTTTATACGTGTTGGGTAGGTCTAGGGCCGAAAAAACCATGTCCCGAGCAAAATAGGAAAGTTCCTCGCCACCGGCGCCTTGGACAGCGCCAGGCGCCCACCAGGGTACTGCCTCAACTTTACATACTGCCTCCAGTGCCACAGGTGTCTCAAGGCGCTGCCTGTGGCGCCCAAATGCTCAACTTTCCCGGTTTCGTTCGTTTTGGTTCTCATTTTGCACGTTTCTCCCCCAATTGCTCCCGGATCGTTCCTAAACATAAAAACACTTCAAATTAGTATAAATCATCACATTTATCATCTAAAATTCACGAAACAAAAGTAAAATATGGGGCGATATACGTAAAAATATATATACTTTAGGCCACACATCAACACCCCACACTTAGACTCTTGCTCGTCCTTGAGCAATGGGATAAACTACTACCCTTCAACACGTACAAAGTTCACTATAAAGTAGCACTTTTACCTTTAATCACACACCTTACCCTTGACTATGATCGATACCGGCACACAAGCATGAATATACAAAATTTCACATTCTTCCCGTTTTATCATGCCCAAGTATAACAATTCAATTCAATCAATCCAATAACCTATTTTCAACCACCCGACCTCAAGAGTCGACTTGTAACCACTAAGTCCTCTCAATTCATGCACTTACCCAACAAGAAAGTCTACAACATTACCAATCGTTCATGAGATCATGTGCCCTCACCAACAAACAAAAGAGTGACTATAACTAATCCACACATTCAAATATGCTTTTTGAATATAAATTAATGACATCACACAATTGAACAAACTTCACTCACTCTCACAAAGAATTCACATGCATCCCATGATTGTACTATAAGCTTGCCCGTAGTGTAGATCCCTACTAATTTAAGCTAGCCAAATCTAGGATCAATTAGGACTTTAAGGTTGTAATGTAGGCTAATGGACGGGTAGGATATATTTAAGAATAGTGACTAACCCTCCTAGGCACTTTAATACACTACATTTACAATTCAAACACATATTCTTCTCAACCAAATCACTTGGCACAACCCATATACAACAGAGCCCTTTTTCAATTAAGCACTTCTATACTTCCACTAGCACAAATTAATAGGAAGTGGAGGTGTGTATCTTTTTCTACATACTCCCACTATAATTTTTCTCTTCTTTCTTTTACAACAATATTTTTTTCTACACACACTCCATACATGACAGTTCATTGGCTAGAGGCTTTTGATTTCAATTTTAGTGCACCAACGGGCCTTTCCATGGCTCCACTCAAAAACTATTCCCCAATATCTCACCTTACTTCTTTTAGCGACCAAGTGCCTTGGCAGGTAAGGGTGCAAAAATCTCAAATTAAGAATAAAATAGGGGTACGTCTTGTAATGTAGGTGCCAAGGAAAAGGTCTATAGGCTCAAAGGGGCTAGCGATGAAAAATTTTATTTTTATGCGACAAGCACATCCATGATCAAGCAAGAAAATGCCTAAGTCATCTCCTAGACTAGCATAACCTACAATTTTGCTTCAATTAACACACGGGGAAAGTTCTAGACTACACAGAATAGCATAGAAGATCACTAAGCCTCACACACACATTGCACATGACTCAATCACGATGGTTTTGTTCAACTCTCAAGTGAAGCAAGCATACATAATCGAGAAAATTAAGCAATATTACACTATGTGGCATACAAGTCAAACAACTGAGCTAAGGCGTCACAAAATAGGCTATTTATCTTTACTTAGGCTTCACATGTCAAACCAAATACAAGGGAAACAGAATGTATGTCATAACCTAATATGCCAGCACCAAACATATGAATGAGTATCTCAAAGTTACTCAGTTTCTTCCTAACTACTCCTAAAAAAAAATTAAAGTACCCGGTTCGAGTTATACCCTTGGAAAAGAACCGGTTGCCAAAGAAAAACCAAGGGATAATACCTAACTATCCTAAAAACAAAAATAAAAATCTTTTTGGGGTTTTTTTTTAAATTGGACTTTATCCCTCAAGAAAATTGTCCAACAGATCCATCGTCGGGAAAAGTCCGAGCTTTTTCTATTTTTTTTTTCCTTTTCTCTTTAACAAACTAACTAAAACTAATAAAACTAATAACTAATAAAATAAACAAAACCACCTAAACAAAACTAACAAAAAAATAAAAAAATAAAACACATTTATACAAATTATCAACAACCCCACAAGCAGTATTCTTTCCACCCCACATTTAAGTCATACATAGTCCTCGATGCATATACATTTTAAAGAGCAAAATAGGGAGAAAAAAATACTCCCTGTCACTCGGAGTCCTCCGTATCAGCTGCTTCCGGCTCATCATCATCGGGGCCTAGAGGCACCAAGGCCAGGGGCCCTGTAACCTCGTCACCCCCATCCTCCTCTGTGTCTGAGTTGCGGATTGTGTTGGCGTCCTCTGAAGAATGAATGGGGCTGCTAGGTGCAATCCCTAGCATCTCCTTGGACGAACTAGACAACTCATTGTGTAATTGCATACGCTCCTCATCCGTAACGCCAGCCCTGCACATTAAAAAGTTTAAAGACTTATAAATATACCTGCTGAAGTCTCGTCCCTCTCATATCCCGCCGCCTGTGTCAGCTTGAACGATGTATCCAGCAGTGATGTGATGTCCAGTAGCCCTGGTGGAGCCTCCACCACCTCATCATAACATGTGTACTCTGTCACCCCTCGGTCCATCAGATAATGAGTGAGTACATTCCCAAAGAAGAACCGTTTAATCTGCCGCCTAAACCTCGTACGGGCCATCTCCCCAAGAATTAATTCACCAACATTGATAGGTCTACCTGTCATCAGAAAATAAATGACACACACTCTAGCTCGAATGCAATCGTTGTTATGCTTGACAGGCATGAGTCTGGTCTTTACCAAGTTCTGCCACACCTTGGTAGTCTTGTTGAAATCTGATCGGACCATGTGAAGATGAATGTTGCCTTGTTTCCTGGTCCATTTTTCATTTGAATCCATGCCACATAAAGTGTGACGTATCAAGGTGTACTTCAAGCTGCGGACAAATTTTTGTAGTCATCTTGGATCAACATCTTCAACACCCAAATATCTACATAAGGCCTCCCTAGTCATTAGTATATCGACACCCCATACATGCGAGGTGCCATGTCCTTGGTGCCAATTTGCATAGAGTTCCTGGACCATGCTTAAATTTGCAGGTCCGGGGCATTTCAAGAGCTTTACCATGTGCCTTGCACGGAGTTGACCAATCACCTCTAGAAAATTCCTATCCAAAGCCTTGGTGTTTATCCCCATGTCAGAGATGTAGCGATTGTATGGCACAAAATCCCTGTGCCAAGTAATTTCTGAATCATTAATTAAGTCCAACCAGGGCCTAGGTCTCAACGGTGCAGGATGGGATCCCTCGGCCGGTTGCTTTCCCTTAGCTTGTCGTGAGGGGCCTTCTCCTTGCTTTCTCTTTTTGGGTGCAGGAGAGGTGGAGGAGGACTTGCCAATGCCCTTACCTTTATTAGCACCATCACGAGCCATTTTTATCCTGCCACACAAAAAGAGAAAAAAATGAACATGAGAACTCTCCAAGGATGATACCTAAGGTTGTCGTGCAAGTCAAACAATGACCCCACATTTAAAACCAAAGGTGCACTATACAATATTTCATGATTTTTATTTGAAAAGTGCAAATGTTTCATTTCAAGACTATGGGTACTCAAGATTTCCCCATGCTATCCATACATATGATTTTATCATGGCTAAGTGAATTAATGTCAATGTGAGCAAGAGGCATGTGTGATTCTACGTTCTACAACTATACTACATTAACTAATTTCTACAACAAGTTTATACATACAATACATGGTGTAAAGACATGAATTTTTTTTTATCAAAACTCAATCCCCTATCATTTCAAAGCATCCATATACACCCCACACTTATCCCAAATTCATCCACAAAGACACTCGGTTACTTAGACTTCACCTGTGTACCCAAAATCATTATTCATACATTTTTACAAATAACTTGTGGGCATAAAGTGTGAGATTTAGAATTCAACAATGGTGGAAGATGGTGGCCCTCCCAATTTTAAATGGATTAGAGGGACTTCTAGTTTACTACTCCGTATACACAATAAACACATAATTTTCAACAATTTCAAGCCACCCATCATAAAATTTTCTTAACAACTCCATAATGGGAAGAATTGGAGATTAGAGCTCTTGGGGGATGGGGTATGCTTTGTTATCTACAAATTAAAACACAAGAAGAAGAATAAGAAGAAGAAGAAAAAGAAGAAGAAGAAGAAGAAGAAGAAGAAGAAGAAGAAGAAGAAAACAAGAACAAGAACAAGAACACATACATGTGGATTGGAGAAGAAAAATAAGAGAAAACTTGAGAGAGAGAGAAAATTAGAGAGGGGAAGAGGGGAGAAGGGGCACGACAGTGAGCGGAGAGAGAGAAGGGGGTGTTTTTTTTCTTTTGTGTTGTTGGGAAATTAGGGTGTGGGTGGGTTTGGGTATTTGGGTAGGAGATGGGTTATAATATTAGTATAGGTGGGTATTTGGGTTGGGTTAAATGGGTAAAGGTTTTAGAATATAAAAAGAAAACAAAAAAAAATTACTTACCCGACCCCCATCCCGGCGCCTAGCGTCGTGTATGGTACTGGGGGTTTTTGGCTACTGTTTTCAGCGCCCCAGGCAGCGGTGGGCGCTGGCCTGGGCATTGTTCACGCATATTTATTTTTTTAATATTCCGATCCCCCAAGCTTTTTAAATACTCAATTACATGTCCTACACCATTATATCTATAAATTCTATTCCTACAAAGAAAAAAAAAGGAAACTATCTACTCTAGCATAAAAAATTAAGAAGTTAACTATGAAAGCAATAAAAAAAATTGGGTTGCCTCCCAACAAGCGCCTGATTTTACGTCGCGGCACGACGCAGAGTCTTGCCTTACTCATCAGCAAGTACGACTTTGGTCTTCTCACGACTCATGGATCCTCCCCAATAGTTCTTGACTCTATGTCCATTCACCAAAAATTTTCTTTCACCATGTATAGCTCGCAACTCAAGTGCACCATAAGGAGTGATTCTCACCACTTCAAATGGGCCTGACCATCTCGATTTTAGCTTCCCGGGAAACAACCTCAGTCTAGAATTGAACAATAATACATGTTGGCCTGGCTCAAATTGACGCGGCTTAATATGCTTGTCATGCCATCTTTTGGTCTTTTCTTTGTACAGTTTAGCATTTTCGTACGAGTGCAGCCTGAACTCATCTAATTCATTCAACTGCAACAATCTTTTCTCATCCGCGGCTTCAAGGTCCATGTTCAACTTCTTGATGGCCCAATATGCTTTATGTTCGAGTTCAACGGGCAAATGACATGCCTTCCCATAGACTAACTTATACGGTGACGCCCCAATTGGCGTTTTGTAAGCTGTTCTATATGCCCATAAGGCATCGTCTAATTTTGCAACCCAATCCTTCATGTTCACACTCACCGTCTTCTCTAATATTTGTTTTATTTCTCTGTTCGATACCTCGGCTTATCCACTTGTTTGAGGGTGATATGTTGTCGCAACTCTGTGACGGACTCCATATTTAGTTAGAAGGTTATTCAACAATCGATTGCAAAAATGGGTCCCTTCATCACTAATTAAGGCACGTGGAGTCCCAAAACTCGAAAATATATTCTTCTTCACAAACTCAGCTACAACCATGGCATCATTTGTCGGCAATGCAATCGCCTTTACCCATTTGGACACATAGTCAACTGCCAGCAAAATGTACTTATTTCCTCTGGATGATGGGAACGGTCCCATAAAATCTATCCCCCACACGTCAAAAATCTCCACCTCCAGGATATTATTCAAAGGCATCTCGTGCCTCCTCGTGATCGTTCGTGTCCTCTGACACTGGTCACACTTTTTAACAAATGCATGGGCATCTTTGAATAAAATTGGCCAGAAGAACCCGAACTGTAGTACTTTCGCCGTTGTTCTATTGCCACCATGATGAACCTCATAAGGCGATGCATGACAATCATACAACACTAATTCTACCTCCTTTTTTGGAATGCATCTCCTCATCAACTGATCAGCACATTGTTTGTACAAGTATGGTTCATCCCAGTAGTAGAACTCACATCATGTAAGAACCTCTTTCTTGCCTCAGATTCAATATCTGTCGGAAGTACCCCGCTCACAAGATAATTCACATAATCGGCATACCATGGAGGAGGGTCTTGGGTTACAGCAAAAAGTTGCTCATCAGGAAATACTTCTTTGATTTGTCCACCCTCCTCCACATGGTCATGATTTTTCAGCCTTGATAGATGGTCAGATACCTGGTTCTCAGTGCCCTTTCGGTCTCTTATCTTCACATCAAATTCTTGCAACAACAAAACCCAGCGCATCAATATAGCTTTAGACTCTTTCTTCATAAATAAATACCGGATTGTTGCATGATCGATGTGGACTATGACTTTTGTTCCCATCAAGTATGCCTGAAATTTCTCAAAGGCCCACACAACAGCTAACAGTTCCTTCTCAGTGGTGGTGTAATTCAGTTGTGCATCATCAAGAGTCTTACTCGCATAGTAAATGGAATAAAATACTTTGTCTTTTCGTTGGCCTAGCACTGCCCCAATAGCATGGTCACTGGCATCACATAAGTTCAAATGGTAAAGACCAATCTGGTGCAACAATTAAGGGGGCAGCTACCAATTTCTTTTTGAGTTCTTCAAATGCCTTCAGGCGGGCTTCATCAAAATTTAACTTGACATCTATTCCGAGCAACTTGCACATAGGAGTGGCAATTTTTGAAAAATCTTTAATAAAGCGTCTATAGAATCCTGCATGTCCCAAGAAACTCCGGAAACCCTTCACAGAAATTGGTGGAGGTAATCTTTTTTTTTCTGGATGCGCGCTTTAACTTCAGTCAATATCTCACCCTCATGAATAACCAGGAAAAAGTGCTCCCCAAAGTTTTGTACGTGCTGCAAAGGGAATGGAATTAGAAATCGTAATTGGGAAAAGAACTTCCACCTGTATACACTGATTGTAACAATAGCTATATAAGCACTTTTCAATTTCTACACATGTACTTACTGCTTGATTTTGAGTCGTGTCCTTCATAAAATGGTAAACATGAATCAAGCGATCATGAGGACCCAGGTTTTTCTCCTCTTCGGGGATCTGTGATAAGAAAAGTTTGTCATTAATCAGATAACCATCTAAGACATGTCCTTCAACTATTATAGATTTCAACTCTAACTGAAGGCTATAAACTTAAATAAACAGGACACAGTGACCTAATCAAAGCCTAATGGACCAGATGGACCGCAGATACTCAACCCTGCCCGCACAGCAGCACCACAAAATTAAGGGAAATAAATGCAATCATCCACCAGTACACACACTTTATTTGCAAAGTATGAAAGCAACAACTAACAACAAAAACCTCATCATTCGTGTCAGTAAAATTCAAAGTTAAGTCCATCTGCAGGACCCTTGGCTTCTCCAGCCACAAAGAGTTCTGACTACAACCCCCTAATCACCCCTGCTTCCCTCAATCAATACATTAATCTCCCCAAAGTACAGCTGCCTATTAATGATTAACAAGGGACTAGCTCTCCAGAAAGACTTTTGTGCAGTTGAATATAAGCTACTTCATTAGCACATTGTCGCACTTAATTGCAAATTTTTCTTCATGTCCCAAGAAACTCCGGACACCCTTCACAGAAATTGGTGGAGGTAATATTTCAACCGCCTCCATTTTAGCCTTATCAACTTCATTGTCACTCCTAGATACTTTGTGACCCAAAACGATGCATTCCTGCACCATAAAGTGACACTTCTCCCAATTTAAGACCAGATTTGTTTCTTCACAACGGGCTAATACCATACTTAGATTTTTCAAACAATCATCATAAGATGACCCGAAGACTGATAAGTCATCCATAAACACCTCCACGAATTTTTCCGCCATATCAGTGAAAATAGTCATCATGCATCTCTGGAAGGTGGATGGTGCGTTACAAAGATCAAACGGCATCCGCTTGAAGGCGAAAGTGCCATAGGGACAAGTAAATGTGGTTTTCTCCTGATCCTCGGGGCATATGACAATCTGATTGTATCCCGAGTACCCATCAAGAAAGCAATAATAATCATGTCCTGCTAACATGTCCAACATTTGATCAATGAAGGGAAGTGGGAAGTGGTCTTTGCGGGTTGCCTTGTTGAGCCTTCGATAGTCAATGCAAACTCTCCATCCCGCAACAGTGCGAGTAGGAATTAGATCATTTTTATCATTCTCAATCACAGTCATCCCTCCCTTTTTAGGCACACATTGAACTGGGCTTACCCAGTTGCTGTCGGAAATAGGAAAGATGATACATGCATCAAGCAATTTTATGACTTCCTTCTTCACGACTTCTTTCATAATGGGATTTAATATCCTTTGCTGCTCCACACTCGGGCGATGTCCATCTTCCAAGAAGATGCATGCAAAACAATGGACTGATTCCTTTAATATCTGCAATTGTCCACCCAATCGCTTTTTTGTGCTCACGAAGTATTCTGAGCAATTTCTCTTCTTGTGTTTTAGACAAGCTGGATAAGATAATCACGGGCAATGTCTCGGAGTTCCCAAATAAGCATAGCGCAGATGTGCTGGAAGGGGCTTAAGTTCTAACTTTGGAGCTTCCTCAATAGATGTCTTAGAAGGGGTCAGAGTAACAGGCTTGTTCAGCTCCTCAAATTTTCCTAACCCATGGATATAGCTGCAGGATACATCAAGCACTTGCTCAATTTCTTCCCTCGTTTCATCTTCACTACCTTCTTCATTCTCAATTAAGACTCGTTCAAGAGGGTCAACAGGGATCATATAAGGAACCAATGGTGCAGCATTGCTTTCCACCACAGAAATCATGGGTAGCTCTTCATAGTGGGCTGGTAATTTGAGTGCTTTATATACATTAAATACCTCCACTCGATCACCAACTCTCATCGTCATCTTCCCTTCACACACATCAATAATAGCTCGGCCCGTGGCTAAGAAGGGACGCCCCAAAATAAATGGGACTTCCTGATCAGGCTTGTAATCCAGTATAATGAAATTAGCAGGGAATATGAAAGAGTCTACTTGAACTAGCACATCTTCAATCATTCCTTCAGGATGAGCAAAGGAGCGATCAGCCAACTATAAGATTACCGTTGTTGGGCGTGGCTCACCCAACCCCAACTGTCTGAACACAGATAGCGGCATCAAATTAATGATCTCCCTAAGATCACACAAAGCTCGCCCGACTGCTTGTTTACTGATCGAGATTTGGATAGTGAAACTACCCGGATCCTTTAATTTTTGAGGTAGTTTGCTTTGAATTCTTGAGCTACATTCCTCAGTGAGTGCCACGGTCTCAAACTTAGTCAGCCTCTATTTATTGGCCACAATTTCCTTGATGTATTTGGCATATTTGGGCACTTCCTGCAAAATGTCTACCAGTGGAATGTTAATTTGGACCTGTTTCAAAAGATCGAGGAACTTTTTGTACGCGGCATTATCTTTCACTTTCTGCAACCTTTGAGGGAACGGAGGAGGTGGTATTGCAACCACTGGTGGGGTTGGTCAGCCACCGCCCCTCCAGCTGGCTTCTCTGACTCTTTTGATTTGTCTGATATTGATTCTATAGTGGATGGCCTCTCATTAAAAGTTACCTTCTTTCTCTTCTTCGATTGGACCTCTTCTAATTGTCTACCATTCCTCAATGATGCGGCATTAATGGATGCCTTAGGATTAGCTTCAATGTCACTTGGGAGAGCTCCCACTGGTCTGGTATTTTGGGCATTGGCAAGTTGCCCCATTTGGAGTTCCAAATTTCTCATTGCTACGGCTTGGGCCTGTTGATCAGCCATTACTTTTTGATTGAAGGCTTGTTGATCAGTCATCAATTTCTTCATCATCTCCTCAAGGCTAACTTGTTGTTCAGTCTGAGGTGGTCTGTATTGTTGTTGAGGTGCTTGAGGCCGGAATTGATTCTGAGTGCCTTGATTTCCACCCCAAGAGAAGTTTAGGTGATTCTTCCAGTTGGGATTATAAGTTTTCCCATATTGATTCGCCTGACCCCTATTTGCATTACCCACAAAGCAGACAGACTCTCGATTAGCTGGGCACAAGTCTCTAGGGTGACCCTCTCCACATACTTCACAAAATACCTGAACCTGTTGCACTGGCTGGGCTTGTTGCTTGTTAATAACCAAGGTCATCTGATTGACTTGGTTGGTCAGTGTGGAAATCTGCGCTGATAATGCCGAGACGGCATCTAAATGGAGAACCCCTGCAGACTTTTGTACTGTGTGTCTACCCATCTATCCTTGCCAATCCGGGTTGCTTTTGGAGAATTTGTTTAATAATTCATAAATTTCATCAAAGCTTTTCTCCAATACTTGACCTCCAGCTGCAACATCTACCACAATCTTTGTTTGGGGATGGATCCCCTCTATGAAGGTATGAGCTAACACTTTGTTGGTCTGATTGTGATGAGGACAGCCTCTGAGTAGCCCCTTGAACTTTTCCCTTGCTGAATATAAAGATTCTCCTGCTTTCTGTTTAAATGCAACTATCTCACTTCTAACCTTTGTAGTTTTGCCTAAAGGGAAAAACCTTGCCAGAAATTTTCTTGCCAAATCATTACATAATGTAATGAAATTAGCTGGTTCTGCCTTTAGCCATCGCTTAGCTTCGCCCAATAGAGAGAATGGAAACAGTGTGAGCCTCACATAATCTGGAGTGACTCCGTTAGTGATATAAGTATCACTAATCTCCAAAAAAATCAGAATATGCTATTGTGGATCCTCGTGTGGAAGACCCAAAAATTTCCCGTTTGCATGAAGTAGCTGGATCATGCTCTGTTTCAGCTCAAAGTGCCTAGTGATTTTGGGCTTCACTATACTGGAGGTAACA
The DNA here is from genome assembly GCA_005239525.1 of Nicotiana knightiana. NCBI lineage: Eukaryota > Viridiplantae > Streptophyta > Magnoliopsida > Solanales > Solanaceae > Nicotiana > Nicotiana knightiana. Next base: position 28,566 of record ML384778.1, on the reverse strand, counting down.
TTAGCAATACTGGGCATTGATACCTCCTGGACAACCATATGTTGCTCCTCTGCCATGTTCACAGGAAATTGAACGAGTGCCTGAACATTGTTTGTATCCCTTGATTCCCTCAACCTCCTATGAAATGTTCTCTCAGGTTCGGGGTCAAAGCCGTCGAGTCTATCCTGGCTTCTGACCCTACGCATTCAATCAAAGTTCTTGAGATTAGAGCAACAATCAAGTAACCAAAACTTGTTGCTCCCAAACGCACACGCAAGTATACGTGGTCGTACAAGTAATATAATGATAAGTTGGGTGTCGAACCCACAGAGACTTATATAAATTACTCACTAAATCACTAAAGTTGTTATTCAATCAAGCTAAAATCAAAGTCCAATAATGTGATTATATTATACTACGATTCTAAGTAATAACTAAATTATCAAGTAACGAGTTGATTGTTGTGTAGTCAATAAAGACACATATTCCAGGGTTGTGACCGATTCACCATTTGTATTGTGTTCTAATTAACTCTTCCTTTCATATAATTCACTCATGGTTGCTAATTAATCGATAAACGCTCTCATAGCCTTCTCCCGAAGTACTACTCGCCTATTCTCAATAGATTAACGCCTATATTCCTATGAAATTAATCTATTAGAACGCACTAAGATTACGATATTTAATTAAGCACGGTGACTAGGTATATTCCTATCCTAACCACAAATCTGCTCCCCTGAAGGGTTAAGATCGCGCTCTCTTCAATTCTTCTCTAATCTATACACGGCTTTCCCAAGCATAGCATAGATAGTAAATAGAACCTAACTACTGGCTAGACAATTAAGCAATTGAACACAGAATTGAAGAAACAACTATATATTGGTGAATTATAATCAAGGTCAAGTTAATGTCAAACAACAATATTCATGGCTAAATCACAACCCCAAAACAATGGGTGTTTAGCCACTCATGATGTACTCAAACAATTGCATAAGTGTTGCATAAATTGAAAATACTAGAATAAGATGAAGAAAACTGAGAATTCTTCGCTTCCTAACGATCCCGTGTGTGTTTTTCCTCCAAAGTGGCGTCAATCCCCACAAAAATATATTTAGTCTTGCTTTTATACGTGTTGGGTAGGTCTAGGGCTTAACAAACCGTGTCCCGAGCAAAATAGGAAAATTCCTCGCCACCGGCGCCCTGGACAGCGCCAGGCGCCCACCAGGGCGCTGCCTCAACTTTACATACCGCCTCCAGAGCCACAGGTGGCTCAAGGCGCTACCTGTGGCACCCAAATGCTCAACTTGCCCGGTTTCGTTCGTTTTGGCTCTCATTTTGCACGTTTCTCCCTCAATTGTTCCCGGATCGTTCCTAAACATAAAAAACACTTCAAATTAATATAAATCATCACATTTATCATCTAAACTTCACAAAACAAAAGTAAAATATAAGGCGATATACGTAAAAATATATATACCACACATAATGTTCCATTTAAAAATAAGCCCGCAAGATTGAGAATTTCTTTTTTTATTTCAATGAAATTGAGTCCAAAAGTAAAGATAAAGCTATTTTAGTTTTTGTAAAAACTGAACATTCTTTAAGATAAAGTATGATACAAAATACTATTTTGATGGTAGAATATTGAAAAGTATAAAGGATATAAAGATTAACCTTTGCTTTGAGAATAGTGGGCATAATTTTGTGATTCCCCATAATTTTTAGATTTTTTTCGAACCCAAAATTTAGATAAGGATAGTTAATTTGGGAGTCAGAGAATATCAAATAAGTTGACACATAATAGTTGATTAAGATGATTTAAGAAATAATTTTGTTCATATTTTCTTTGTGGATTATAACAGCTAGAAAAAATTCTCGTAATTGTTGAGTCAATCTTTTCATAATTCTCTCCCAAAAGTATGACATCCAGTGAACTAAGCTAGGGTTCTGCATAATTTTATAAATATCAAATTACCGTATCGAAATCGAAAAGTTTGATATTAGGTATGGTATTTAGTTTAAGTTTTTTTAAAATGGTATTAAATATAGTATTTGGTATTTTAAAATAAAACACCAAAATACCACCAAATATATATTATATAACATAATTTAAAAAACTCTAAAATTTTACTTTCCTTTATTCTCTAAATTTATCAATTAACTCGATGAAGTAAAAAGATATTTCTAATAATCAAATGTATTCCTTTATGTACAGTTTTCTCTCTCTGGGTGATATTTGTTAGTTTTGGACAAAACTTTTGTAAACAAATTTAGTTTTGTACTTTTGAGTATTTAAATTAAAAATATTACAGTCTACAACTCCATGTACTAGTTAGTATTCAAACCGAATAAAATCGAAGTTACCGAGCCGAATAAACCGTATTGAAAGGAGAAAAACCAAACCATGTCGATTTTAATTAGATACGGTATTGGTATAGCATTTAAGAAATCGAATACCGAAAATGCCAAATCGAAATATCTAAATATCGTACCGACCGACGAACACCCCTAAGCTAAGCGCCTATAAACTCATCTTTTTCCATATCGGAGATCCCTTGAAGGTGGATTGGTTGATATTGTTGTCAATATTGAATAAGAGTGTCAACGTCTGCATACACACTACTCTCCTTGTACTCCACTTATGGGATTACCCCAACTATATTTGTTGTTGTAACAGTGAACTACAACAGATAGAGAAAAACTCATGGTTTGCCTCCTCAAAATTGTCCCAACTATTTACACAGTTAAACTATAGGGGATAACATATAGAATTGAGTACAGAAACTTTAGGGGATAACAAAAATTGAAGGTCCCTACACTAAAATATGTAAGGAATGAGAGCCTTGATATCCTTTGGAAAATCATCAAACTTGGACTGGTACCATCTTCTTGTAGCAATGCTCCTCCCCATCAAGTAAAACATTGTGCCCAAAGTGAAGGAAATTGAATATAATGTTTGAGAAATGCAAGAAATTCCAACAAAAACAAGAATTTCAAAGAGGTAATGTGGGCATATGACAAAATTGAATAGACTACCCTGAGGAATTTTATACTCTTTTTCACCATTGGTTCTCAAATTTGAGAGCAAATAATGGTGGTAAAAATTACCAATTATACCAACCAAAAATATTATGAATCCACTGTATTTGAGATCAATGGATGGCTCAGGCAAACCTTGACTAAGGTGTTGACCATAAATCATGGTAACAGTGGAGAGGAAATAACTAATTGATATTACTGTTGTAGCCTCAACATCCATTGAACCACTGTATTTGTGAACAAATAGGACCTAGTATCAATAAACCAAAGATATCAGAATTTGTTCAAGATAATTTGCAGCTTTAATCTTGAAATTAATTTCTATTATAGCAACACAAAGACAGACTCAGAGCAGGTTCTGTTGGTTCAACTGTACCATCTACATATAATAGGATCACACTTATTCTTGATCCACCGACTCTAAATCATAAATTCACCTCTGACTACATGAAAATTAAACTAAGTCTAAATTTTCCAAGAATTTAAAAAGGCTACATTCATTCACAATACCAAAACCACATGGTGGACCTTGTTTGTTCTCAAACCGTAAGGGGTCGTTTGGTAGGGTGTATAAGAATAGTGACAATATAAAGAATTGTACAAAATAAGTAATGGGTACGAAAGATGAATAACATTTCAGCAACTAAACGACCTGTAAATTAAAAGTAATCAAAAGAAACTCATTGAACATTACCTCTAAGAGTCTTTTGAAGAAATGTATGGCCAAAGCAGAAGAAAGCAAAGCAAATCTAAGATCCTCATTTGGGAAAATGGGCAGAGCAGCAAGAGCAGCAAGAGCAGCAGGAGTATACAACAAAAGCATGCCTTTTTTACTCTCAATTCTAGCCTTCTTCTCATTTGTTGATACAAAGAACTTGGAATACTGCATATGTTTTCCTTTAATTTCAGAAAATCCAGCATTTGCTAAAGAAGCAACACTTATAACAGACATTGTGCTAATGAATAGAGATGGTGGTGGAGGGTATAGAAATTTCAGCAATGTAGACATCACCATTTTTCTACTTCTTCTTCTGTGATATATTTTCTGTTTTTTGGGGATATATTGTCTAGTATATATAAAAGCAACAAACACCCTAGTTTTTGTGCTATTTGTACTCTTCTTGGATTTAGGTGTTTGACTAGTTGAAATAGCAGAATTTTAAGAGCCACAATTATGTGGACAATCCAAAGACCTACGTGGTCACAAATTTTGCCACTAAAAATTTGTAGGTTGGCTACTCACAAGGATCCAAAGAAGTACTATCAATAAGTGGTGGCTAGCGGTCGCTTCACCAAAAAATAATATGTAAATGATTGGTTGGAGGATTCACATTACACAAGTAATTAACACATATTTCCACAACGAGAATAACTTCATTACTTTGTCTAATACAAGAATAATCCATAAACAAAAGCTAGTAATACATATAACTACAATAAAAGAGAACACTGAATCAACAGTTTGTATGGTTTTCCTTTAGTATAAAAATGTAAGATGGTTGAAAAAAAAAAAAAGAGAACTGGTAATAACTTCAATTTGTCAAAATTAAAGGTGGTGATTCCGCAGGTTGTATCTTCTTGTAATTGACATGTTTCCAACTGAATTCTCAGCAACTTGTTCAGGATATACAAAGTCAGGATCCTTCAATTTGTCAACATCTTCTGGTAATTCAGCTTCAATCCAACAAGACCAATCCACATCGTCGTCTGAATCATCACTCTCCATTTCCCATGTCAAGTAGTTCTTTTGTTTCTGAATTCCATTAACCTTGTCGACTAGTGTTAATAACATTTGATGATTCAGCACTTCATAATCTCTGCAACATGTTTACACAATAAGAAGCTAAGATACGTCCATTTTTTATGAAAATTTGTTATGCTAAAAAGAGAAGATTAAGTTTTTTTTCTATTGTTTGTACCTGTATGTCCAAATGGAATATAGAAGTTGGCACGACGCGAGTAACACAAATAGAGACCTAACTATGCTCACAGTCCAAGCTTGATCATCGATTTCATTAGTTCCATATCGAAGTATAGCTACTTCAATCAAGAATGTGAGGCACAACCCTAAAAAAAATCAGAAACGACGAAGCAGTAATGAGCACGAGAGGATTTAGAAGAATATATTTTGGAGGGAGAAAAAAGTGATATATACTTACCTATGTAAAGTCTAGGTCTCACATTATAAGTCTGTTTCGTGCTAGTGAACATGTAGAGAAGAAAGATTGACAACGAATAGAGCAAGAAAGCTTTGATCAATCTTGATTCGAGAAGCATGGCGTTGTGCAATGCGAACAACTTGTCTATGGCAAGGAACATGCTTGCTTGTTTAGACTCAAAGGTTTCCTGTTGACACAATTAAAGAAATTCATGAACTAGTACTAGAAATCTAAGACAATGGTGATATTATACTAACTTAAAGTTGCTTTCCTTAATATGAATTAACAAACCTGAGCAGCTAATATAGTTTTTGATTTCTCAACAAGATGATCATGTGTTTGTTGGAGTTGATTTTGCCTTCTAAGAAGCTCCTCTTGTTGCTCGTGCCCGAATTGAGCCAACTGTTGCAGAGTTCCTCTGTAAAAGTATTGCAATACATAAGCCTACAAATTCGGCCAACAACAAGTAACCTACATATCAACAGTGGTATAAAAGGACAGCCTGGAATACGAAGCACCCGGCATTCACGCAGGATCAAGGGAAGGGTCGCACACCGAGGAGGTGTGATGTAAGCAGCCTATCTGATGCAAGCATCGGTAGCTGATTACATGACTCGAACCCGTGACTTATAGGTCACTCGGAGACAACTTTACCGTTGCTCCAAGGCTGCCCTTCTCAACCGTGATATAGTACCTAGAAAACATACGGTAATAACTTGCTATAACCAGTTAAATTGCACTGATAGCGTAAATAGTGTATATATAAGAATCGCACAAGTTATCGTCGATGGTTTTACCTGCTCTCTTCCATTGCTTGAGACTGAGTTTTACTGAGGAGTTCAAGTCCATTAATAGCTTCAGATTGTCCATCCAAAAGTTGTTTCTGTTTATCCAAAGCTTGGCCAGCAATATTCTCAATATCATCAGCTTTACTCTGCAATTTGTCCATCCTAGAAGTCATTTCACCCCCAACTTTCACAATCTTATTCTCAATTTCCTCAGTTCCATTAACTAATCTATTAATCCCATGGTCTAAACTAGTATAAGATTGATGAACAATTGCCATGTTTTCCTGCAAAGCCTCCTTCATTATCGCCTGCCCTTCGCTCAACTCTAACTGTGAAGCTGCTATTCCTTTCGATTGCTCCAAAATTTCTTCTGACTGCCTTGACACAGAGTTTACACTGTCCTCAATATTCTTGGAAGTCTCTGCTACTCGTTGAGTTCGAACATCAATCGAGGCTAAAGATTCTTGTACATTTTTCGAGTTTTCTAATAGCAATTCCCCTACTAGTAACATGTTCTCTAGTTTTTCCTCAGCAAATTCAGCAGATATTTGCAAACTGTTCACCAAACTCTCTATTGAAAACTTCCATGCATCCATCCTGCAATTATTGAAAAAGCATAAGACCTCAATATTAACTTTTATGTGGTCCGGCCCTTGACTACACCGGGCTGCACTTAATATATATTAGAAGTGGAAAAATAGTAAAAACTTACTGCAATTGATGGCAAATTGCACCAATTTCAAGAAGGAATTCCAAATAAATTTTGAGAACATCAGTATCTATTTTCTTGAGACAATTAGTCATTGGAGATTTTGCATCACAATAAGGTAAAGGAGATCTTCCAGTATGCTGTTGAAAACAATCACATAAATTCCAAGAAAGTCTAGACCTTAATTCTTCATCAGGAAGAGCTTTTGAACATACAGCAAATACACTTTGATAAGCTCTCTGCCAACAAGAATCAGGAACTAACATCTTTTGTTTAGCGTTTTCGATGAGTTTAAGTCCCTTTTCATTTTTATAAACTTCCATTGAGAATTCAGACACCATTCGACTTTTCCCTGAATTAATACAGTTTTCTTGTTTATTATCATTCTTGTTATTAGCTGTAGATGAAAAGAACCAACCCTGTGATGATGAACTTTGTGATAGCAAAACCAATAACACAAGCAACCATTTTTGTCGACCCATTTTTGTTCTCAATCTGCAGAAAAATCAGAAGCCAAAAGTAAAGAGCTTGTGATTATCTTTTTCTATAAAATAAAAAAGCTTATATAAATAGTAGTTATTATAGATAGCTTGAAACTCCACAAAACTACAAGCAGAAGTAACGTGAATTGATGATGAGTAAATAAATAGTTGGGAAAATGGCGGCAACTACTTGGGGAGAAAGTATCGTGGATTTTTTTTTAAAAATAAATTTGCTTAAAACTTGGGTCACAATTAACATAATAAGTAAAAACTCTTCGTGAAAAAAATGGCTGCCGAAGAGTCCAATAAAACAGTCGTTACAGCATAAAAAGGAGAATTATTAAAGAATTAAATATGCATGCATGATGATGTTTTACAGTGAAAAGAAAGGGACAGAAAGAATTAAATATGGGAATCTACAGATATTAGAAAACAAACTGTAAACGCAAGAAACTTCTATGTTTAGATTATTTTACATTTTACACTTGATGCACCATATTTTATGTGGTAAAACTAATTACTAATCAAGCATCGGCATTTAATTAATGCATTTCCAAGTGAACAATTGCCTAGTTAGTAAGATTAAGAAAAAGGAAACAAAACTTTGCTATCATAAAAGGATAAAAAGATTGAAGAAAAAGAAATTCATTGAATTATTTTTCAATTAAAACAGATAGCAAAGCATAAACATTAACTTTTACGTGTCAGACTTGGTATTGAAATGAATATTAAATATTAAATATAGACTGGGAAGACAACGTGTACCTGGGCTAAATGAATCTAATAATATGTGTCTTTGATTAATCATAAAATGTAAGAATCGTTTTGAGTTTCGCGCCCTTTCAGTATAGGTTGTGTCCGTTTATCTATTTTCCTTTTTCCTTTTTTTTTCTTCTTTCCTTGTAAGATACACAAATGGTACATACTACATACATTATTTAGTGGTGTTTCTATCCGTTTTTTTCTTTCTTTTTCTCTTTCTTTTTGCATATGACGATTGAGATGCTGGGGAATGTCTAGTGGCAAAGATAAAAAATAAAAACAAATCAAAGTCTCGAAGCTCGACCTTCTTTATGCCCCGTCAGCTTAAAAAATTTAACTTAATCAGAAAAAGTGAAAATATTTGGGCGCTATTACGATTATAATTTGTACAAGCATGTAATAATACTACAATTTGAGTTTTGCACATTATATCAAAATAAGTGACATAGCATTTATAACGATTGACGCGAAGAATTAAAGAATTAAACCAAGAGTACATTTTCGAAATCTGGAGAACTTTTTTTAAGGGGTTGGTCTTTATTATAGCAGATGTAAATACAGATGAAGCAAAATGAATACGGGGAAAGAATATAAGCATTCTGCTACTTCTATTTCATTTAAAACTAAACAGAAAAAGTAGTACAATTGTTCTGATAAATGACAACCACAATAGATTTGTATTAACCAAAATTGATCATACAAATCTAATCTCTAACTACCTATAAGTGAGACATTTTGCAAATAAAGACACTGTTGAATCACGATAAATCCCTTTCGATTGTTCTACAACAATGTCACTATAGAATATCCCAGCCTTGTGTTCCTCTAGATCGTTATTTTTTCCATAGACATCTAATTATGGGAGAACTGAGAAAGTCAAAAGGGAGGAATAGAAACGAGAAAACAGGGCAATGTCAAAACGAACATCTATACCCTCTATACATGCCCCCCCCCCCCCCCCCCCCC
>ML384778.1:0-19540 GCA_005239525.1 Nicotiana knightiana | reverse complement strand
CAAAAAAAAAAAAAATCATGTGCATCGCCTAAAATTACAGTTGAATCAACGATTTCTGCCACCTAAACCTACTTGAATCGAATATAGTGTTGTTTGCCCAAATAGAATGTAAGCTCATATGCTTAACCACGTTGGGAGGGCAAAAGTTAAATTACCACCACGGAGACATCCCTGCATCAACTGCCACGCTGATATCTTCTGCTGAATCTAGTGCTTGCAAGATTTTACATGCCCCGTCGAAGAAATTGGTCAGCCATTTAGAAGATTAGTTGTAGATCCGAACAGGCTTCTCAAAAGTATGTCGGTTCTGCAGTACCAATATGAGCCAGTTATACACCAACAATTAAAAGCTGGTAATATCACTTACGAATTAGTAATAAACATGATCAAATTAGCTTTCTGTTGGCTTACTAAATAAGGACACGTTCAGAATTATTTCTCTTTGTAAAAGGTAAGTCAAACAATATGTTAATGATCTCTGAACAGGTTCATCTTACGTGATATATTTCGATACAAAAATACCATTGAGCCCACAGGTAAAAGATTAAGAGAAGCCAATTTCAAGCAACCAAGAATCGTGAAGTACTTTAATAATCTTAGCTGCTTAGCATATATTCAAGTATACAAAAGTATTCTCTTGTCTAATGGCAAGTTGAAATCTAGAGTAAGTGTTTCCTTAAGTTGATGGATGGGGTAGTTGTTGCTCAACCAGCGTTTAAAAGACATCTCACCAAAAGACCTCAAAAGAATTTAGCTGTTACATTTTTGCATTTCATGATTAGAAGACTTGGATGATTGTCTTCTATGCCCCACGCCCCCAGCAAAACAGAAAAAGTAGCATACCTGGTTGCTAGCATATGACCTTTTAGGAGCATTGTCAGCATGCTCTAATCCAAGATACTGCTCCCAAGCACCATAAACATCTCTCCTCTGGAACCCAGTTAGGAGAACAAAATAACCCAACATTATACACATGGAATAGAGAGAGAGAGAGAGAGTGCATGTAGGGAGGGAGAGAGATATGGAAAGAAAAGGGGCAAATACCTGAAAGCGATTGGACACAACATCTGAATCCTGGAGGTAGTCAGGACGGCCCATGGACAAAAACGCAAACTTCCACTGCATGGTGAAAGTAGAACGTATAAATAAGTATAATAAATAAAACACATGTATCTTCTTCACTAAAAGTGAGGAGAATTTCCCAAGATTACTCGGTATAGAAACAAGAATGCAAAGCAAGAAAGATTGAGTACCTTTGAAAACTCCTCATCTGGAACGTGCAATTTTTTCTGGATGCGCGCTTTAACTTCAGTCAGTATCTCACCCTCATGAATAACCAGGAAAAAGGGCTCCCCAAAGTTTTGTACGTGCTGCAAAGGGAATGGAATTAGAAATCGTAATTGAGAAAAGAACTTCCACCTGTATACACTGATTGTAACAATAGCTATATAAGCACTTTTCAATTTCTACACATGTACTTACTGCTTGATTTTGAGTCGTGTCCTTCATAAAATGGTAAACATGAATCAAGCGATCATGAGGACCCAGGTTTTTCTCCTCTTCGGGGATCTGTGATAAGAAAAGTTTGTCATCAATCAGATAACCATCTAAGACATGTCCTTCAACTATTATAGATTGCAACTCTAACTGAAGGCTATAAACCTAAATAAACAGGACAACACCAGTGACCTAATCAAAGCCTAATGGACCAGATGGACCGCAGATACTCAACCCTGCCCGCACAGCAGCACCACAAATTTAAGGGAAAGAAATGCAATCATCCACCAGTACACACACTTTATTTGCAAAGTATGAAAGCAACAACTAACAACAAAAACCTCATCATTCGTGTCGGTAAAATTCAAAGTTAAGCCCATCTGCAGGACCCTTGGCTTCTCCAGCCACAAAGAGTTCTGACTACAACCCCCTAATCACCCCTGCTTCCCTCAATCAATACATTAATCTCCCCAAAGTACAGCTGCCTATTAATGATTAACAAGGGACTAGCTCTCCAGAAAGACTTTTGTGCAGTTGAATATAAGCTACTTCATTAGCACATTGTCGCACTTAATTGCAAATTTTTCTTCATGTTCATATATGTTTCTGGTAATGACACATAAGAAAATCAACTGGCACATGATTCTGCAGATATCTTTGACAGCAAAAACCATTCTTTGTGCATTTTTTGAGGCAACTGAACTGCAAATTTCCACCCAGGACTTTGAATTTGGTATCTACATTGGGTATTCCCCGAATAATAAAACCTATAACTAAACTCCCAAACCAAAATTAGATAAACTCTTCCATACTCAAAATAGCAAAAGATAAGTTTCCGATTATCAGAATGAAAATGTGTATCTCACGCTTGCCACCTTTTGCATTGGGTATAGCAATTATAGCAAGCGAAACACACAGAGCATATCAACGACATCTAAGAATGGTTTGAACAGATTTAAAGCAAAGAGCCCATATAATTATTTTATCAAAGCATACTGGATGATCTAGTTGGCAAGAAACAAGACAATCATAAAGATTTCACTGAAACATTCAAATAGATGCACAGTCACCCCTAACTGCATATCCCAGCAAAATCAGAACTGCTCTTCTGCATAAAATAAAGGAAACCAACAACAGAATATTCGGCGTACCTCCTCTGCACGCAAGGTCCAGTATTGATCATTTATGTTCTCAATCCTCTCAGTTGGTGGAAAAATCTGCAAAATAAATATGGGGGATATGTCGGAAATGCTACCACGAAGCAAAACTGAGAAGCACGATACTGCATGTTCTTTCATGAATTTTTATCTAACTTCGAAATGCATTGAACTGTTTGTGTTTGTTGTATGTGTGTTATTATGTGTATTATGTGTGTTGAATTGTAATATAGGTCTGTATGTATAGGCGCATACACATGCACAGAACCTTATAAGATTGGACGATCATTTAGAAAACAAAAAAAGGTTTATCTGAGCATTGAAGCACTTTCAGAAGATACAAAACTACAGCAGAAGGAAGTTATGCAACATAAATGGTACCTTATATATTTTGTGGTAGAAAACTTCCAGCAATCTCAGTTCAGCATCTGGATGTGACAACTCAACCTATTCCATAACACGAGACAAGATCAGTAAATTTGACCTTACAGAAATAGATCTTAAAGAAATGAATTTCTAGAAGTGTACTGATCAGAGAACCATCCAATAAAATAAGTTATTGCATGACATTACATTCAGTATGCACATGAGGTAGTTCTCTCTAAATGAACAGTGGCATTGTATGTCTCGGGCAAGACACAAAAGGTTTTCCCTACATTTCTTCCTAGTTTCTACTTTCAGGTTTAAAAGTTTTGTGTGGTAAAAACTATTTAAAGAAGGCATCACATTTTATAGCAATTTAATTCAAAAGTACCTTTGTCTTGAGATGATTAAGGACATCATCTACAGTACTTTGTTTCGGCAATCTAATAGTATGGATTGTCACCTGAAATGAACAGCCCAAGATTATATATTAGAGCTAGGAGACTGTATAAACCCTTATCAAAAGCGACTCTGTATAAAAAGTAGAAAGTATGTGTTGCACCTACTTCATCTTTTGCAGAATTATAGAAGGCGACTTTGAGAGTTTTTAAGCACTGCAGCTCTGGTAACGGAATATCGAGGACTTCATAATACAAAATGTCTGAAGTCTATCCAACGAGGAGGGATGGTAAGAAAACGTAGTCAGTTGTAAATAACTAAGACACATAAAATTTTAGTTACACAGAAAAGTGCCAAGCAGCCTAACCAGAGTAGACAATGTTCCTACAATACCTGATTATAGTGAACAAGCATTTCTGTAAGACGGTCCACTCCTTGATACTTTATTGGCTGAGGTTTTGGCTGCTGTGAGTAGCAGTTATGTGATGTAAGCCTTATTTTTGATGGATCATCCAAGCCAAGATGGCGAGCCAATCTTTCAACTACTTCATCATAGTTGTTCTGCTTCGACCTGGAGTTTGTTTATCACCAATGAGTCAAAAATACAGGAAAAAGCTTCTCACTGAACTTACTGAAACAGATACATACAACTCAAGACTGAAATCATCCTCCTTGGGTTTCTCCAATGATCGGAAGCGAACAACCTGGAGACATCACATGGAAAACTCATAACCACGATAAAGATCAACATTTTGAGATTTACAAGACAATCAAGGAAAACTACTATCTTAGCTATCAAGCCACAAAAAATATTCAGAGTTCTTTTGAAACTAAACACCAATGAAACAGTGTCACCTAAAAATTGAATTAAAGTGAGTACAATGGAGTAAAGGCAGGAGTACTACCAAAGGAACTGCCTTCATCAAAGAGAAATTTTTTTATTTCAGAGAGGTAACTACCGATCTAGCTCCAAGAGGCATATGACATATAAAGGTGCAACACATACCTGGCGATTGTGCACGTACTCTAAAAATGAAGGAAAGTCAGGAAATCGACATTGTTCACTAGTTTGACTTCGAAGGGGTTTCTGAATGCAAATAATGTCCCCATCTTCAAGCTGCAAAAGCAGAGGAGCATCATAAAACCAATCCAGTAGAAGAAACGATAACCAGAATAATTGAAAGCAATTGCCCATGGCGGCAAAGGCATAACAGTATACCTATGGCAAATGATAACACATACCTGACTGCCGCGAAATGTTAGCTTCCTGTCAATGGGTTCACACATCACGTTGGGATCGAATTTTATTTCCTGTCAATAAAACATGATATTAAGCATAACCTGAAAAGTCACCTATATTACTATTGAGATTTAACAAACTGGGAGCAATATAAGGAAAAAAATTACCTCATAGAGTTCAATCTCTTCGTCAGGCGAAAAGCCAGCCAGCTCATTTAGCTTGGTCAATATCTCCAATGGCTTGCCACTACCTTTTACAAAGAGCCGCCCAACATACCTGATAACAAGAAAGAAAACCAAGGAATTGACAAATCCCCATCCATTGCATGGCCACTTATACACAGACACCAAAATATGTGAACACTGACAACACAAGTTTCAAGATCTCAAATACATTAAAAGTTAGATTTAGCCCTGTAGCTTAATGTTCCTACGACATTGAATTAACAGATTGAGGTTCAACAATTAACTAATATTTCTCATGACTATAAGACCTTTAACAGACTTTGTTTAATGTCTACATCAAGTACAATAAACTATACACTGTATTGAAACTGAAGTAATCTTTTTCCCACAGTAATCTCATGTTACCTAAATTGTCACGCTTCACATCTCTACTATGTCTGCAGGCTCTAAGAGTGAGAAGAAGATGATGCATTTTCCATTTAGAAATGATATTTAGAGATCACAGATAAGACAAACATGGAAATAACTGCTCTTTGAAGACGGGGGTCTCAAACAATAGAGAGGCAGGAAGAAATACCTCATCTCCTCTTTCAGAGGGTCATACAGTTTGAAAAATAGAAGAATATCTTCTTTGGTCTTCTCAGGTGGGGGACAAGGTCGCAAATCCTGCAGAATACACAAACCAAAAAATTGCAAAAGATAAAGCTTGACATACACAAAAGTACAGCACCTTCCCCAACAAGATTTCCGAACGCGAAACAGGAAGATGAGTAAGCAATAATCCATTACCAGGCCAAATTCAACTTCCAAAAAAAGTTTTAGCTCAGCGTTATTTGCTTTATTAGAGACCTCTCTCAGTTGTCCAACCTGAAACACATTGGGAAAGATCATTAGCACCAAGTTAATCAAGAAACAATCTAGTAATACAATGCTGAACATAAGTGACCAAAATAACTGGAGTAGTTGTTAGACAATCAATGCATATGTGATCTGTGGACTGGATAAGGTGGGATGAGACATGCACGAATTAACATATCATCCTGGGTTGACTAATTCCTCCTCTCCCCAAGATCATATCTCTTATATTGGGTTAAAAAGGAGTATTAGGATGCTAATCCTGGCAATTTTCCACATCCCAAGAGGATTAGTCACCTTATTTATCAACAAAAAAAGAGGATCAATCGTCTTAATGCATCCCCAATGTCCCCATCCCACATCTAAAGACGGGATGAGATGATGACTCATCTTTGATGCCTCCTCATCCCCGGTCATCACGCAAGGAAATAGACCTTAAGCCTAACTTACAACGAATGTTAGCTCATAAGACGAAATTATCCAAGACTGTATAAGAAGACAACAGTCCATATCCTCAACCAACGTAGGCACTCAGACAACCCCGTGCTCTGCACACCCAAGGTTCGATATTTAGGGCGTGGACAACATAAAATGGAACCCAATATTGGGTAAACCAATAGGTCTGATACCGTGTAAAGAAAATGGACCTTAGATCTAATTCAACTTCAAAAACTAGATCATAAAGTAAGGATGGCCCAAGACCATATAGAAGACAACGGCCCATACCATCAACTAATGTGGGATACACTACCACAAACTATGGCAATTTTTCCACATCCAAATAGGACGGGTCATCTTATTTATCAAAAAAAAAAGGGTAACTCAATTTGTTGCTTCCCATCTCACATCAAAAGACATGATGAGACGACTCATCCTAATGTCTCATCATCACGCAAATCAAACATACTCTAAAAGGGAAGCACTTTTAAGAAGTTCCAAATGCTAAATATCCAGAAAATCATGTTTTTCGTCCCTTTTTCTTGAGAAGGGGAGGGCTGGGGAAGAGGGAAAAAATCAGATGTGAACAAAAATAAACAGCAAAGTGTATCCAGTTACTCAGCAATAAACTCTGTCTAGATGCTCTATTTTTGGGTGAGATCATAATCTATTTGAAGATAAAGATTCAAGATCAGCCATGAAAATACATCTGTTACTGACTGACTCGAGGAAGCATATTACCTTTTTGTGTTACAAATTAAGGCAGTACAAGATACGAGTACAAAAATACGAATACAAAACTCATCAATATGCAGAAGGAAGATAAAAAGGTCTCCCACATAACGAAAGATGCATTTCACAGAGAAACAAAAGAAGCAAAAACAAAAATGATTTGAATTATTCGGTATAAATGGTTATAAAAGAAAAGGCGCATGCCCCTCAAAGTTATCACTAATTGTTGCTTTCCTAGACGTTCCATTTACACCTACTATAATGCAACAGCAACAGATAACAAATCACTGCACTAACAAATCAAATACTTTATGCTTGATCTTAGTATGACATTATTTGCTTGTCTAATACTGGACATTCCCTCGAATGATCTGCAGATGTATTGAAAGTACTGATTCATTATTTTCTCTCTTCGTCTGCTTTTAAATACAAAAATCTATTTTGACCAAAGCTTTATTTCGACTAAATGTCGATCAAATTGTACTGACAGATAGTAAATATGAAATTTGTCCTGGAATCTTTGGATCAGTATGTCGGTGCAAGCAGAATAGTAGAAGTGATTGGAACACTTGTGTGGTTTATATTTGGCAGTTGCTCACTACTTAGAAAAGGAGGACACTTTCTAGAACCTGGATACAACCGCGGTGCACTCCCAGTTCAGCTCCACAGAACACAATAGAAAGGTAGACTGTCAGATAACTTACAGATTGAACTTCCTCTTGAGGTGTCAATGGCCGATTAGGCCGATATGTGTGGTTCTGTCGTTTTGCCCATAGCCAATAACGCTGAAATTGCACCGGTATACCCAATTCCTTAGCAACTTCCTCCTGAAAAAAGGCTTACATTAGATAACAACAAATATAAGAGATACAAGGGTTGACCAAAATAGCAAAAATAGGCTATCTAACTGTTTGACTTGCATACAAAAAGCTGAACCATCATATCCCAGCCATGAGATTCCATTTTCTCAGAATCATTCACCTAATTTTGCAATCAGAATTATCTTATCACTCAAGGTTAGACATTAAAATCTGAATATCAAAATCTAATTCCCATTACACCATATTTGAGAAGTCATAAAAGTTGCACATGACACTCCATTATTGGGACTTGGACTCCAAGAATCTATATGTTCTTGTTAAATTATGTTACCAAATCATCTAAAAGCTTATATTGTTTGAGATGGGACACTTTTATCTATTGTTTTATGGATGCAACATGCCCCCTCACATGTGGGCCTAATTTTTATCATAGGACCCATTTTTTTCTTTTTGATGAAGAGGACCCAATTTTTTTCTTGAGCGAAGCACATGGAGATATTTTGTTCAAGGGTATCTGTGCGACTTGAAATCAAAACTAAAAAAAAAATCAAATGGAGAGTCCTAATATAAATGGAAGATGCACAGATCATTGTCGTCAATAGGTTAAAAAGAGATTTTGACCGGACTGTTTTTATTCTTTGAAATCCCAATTCCATTTTTCCCCAATTTGTTTAACCTCATCAGAGCCACCTTTTCCTTGTTTTGCTGCTATACATGCCCTTTGCCTTTAGCATTAACTTTAACTTGCCTTCTATCATTTTTTTCTTCGAAGTTTTGAGATTGAAAGAGAATACAAGAGGGACAAAGGAAGGAACTAAAGAAAACTACGTTTTTCCATCTCCAGTGAATTTTATCAATGAGGATATGCTGTATATATACTTTGGAACTGCTCCTGCCTATAAACTACATGTGTAGCCCTATTAACCCAACCTAACTTTGAAAACTCACCTCACCCGTGTTTAGAAATTGTGAAACAAAATGACACAAAAAAGAAATCTTATGGTTCACCACATCAGTTCTGCAAAATTTGAGTACTGAAAGTTTCTTTACCCAGTTGACTCAGTGAAACCCCTGTTAGTTTTTAAGTCTCCCTTTGGGTCTTTTGTTAAATGGACTAAACCTGCTCAACTTTAGCAAACTTAAAGGAGAATAAGTGCTCGGGGTAATAGATTAAGGACAAAGTTAGACTTACCCCAAAAGATAAGGGACAATTTTGACTAAAAACTCCAAACTTTTGACGCAGTATGTACATATTATGCTTCATAAGAGTAACCAAAACAGCAATGACGATGTAAATTTTCAAAATCCATACAAAATTTAATATTTAGTAAGTAAGTCTGTACAAATACAAAATGCAAAAAAATGACGAATAATACCTTGAATTGTGTAAATGCCATCTGTTTCTGGATACGGAAACTACGGACTTTGTCATGATCTACGAGATCAAAATAAATCTCCTTTCCAATTTGTTCACCAAGGTCTTCATCGCGAGCAACCTAAGTATGTAACACGAGCGTTTTCAGAAAGGTTTCCAAATTACAAAGATGCAAGCAGTAAAGGGGTAGGGACTAGGTTTTGAAGGAAACCTTGATTATTGTATAAAGGTGAGCCTCTGCTTTTTCCTTTCTCTTTTGCTCCTTTTCATCTTGCTCTTTCTTCAGCCTTACCTGCAAAATGTAAATAGAAGATGACACAACTCAACCCCAATATCAGGAATTAAATGGACAGAGGTCTATCGTACACCCACCCTGAGATGCTCTGCTATGTCCTTTTCGTCCACATTGCAGATAATCTTTTCTTTGTCACTTTCACGTATATAAACAAGCATATATGCATTTGAATATTTTGTAAATTTGAACGGTGAATTGTTGAACCCAGGGTTTGCATGAGGTAACTGTTGCAAGAAGCAGAGAATGAACATCAACTACAATACACGAAAAATAATGGACATGCATATAACTTAAAGGACAACAAAAATTGGACAAATACCTCTTCCTCACCACCATATTGTTCTTCCAAAGCCCTCTTCGAATCTTCTTTTGTCACACGCTCATCATCAAATTTAAACCTAAGAGTAATAAGCAAGTAAGTGAATCCTAATCAAGATGAGCAGTAGAAACTAGAAAGATTATGCCAAGGAAGTGAAATAGCTATAAACAATGCTCGAAGAGCGACTGCTTCCCAAAATTGATCATGCATCTTTCTATTTCGAAAAGAAAAAAGAACAGCAGGATAAATTTTGTTGCCTTAAAGATGATTGAATTTTCTTTCTGACGACCCTAACCGAGAGAATGCTAAAACAAATACATGGCACAGAAAAATCAAAGAATTGAAGGACAATGAAACAAGTCTACTGACTGCAACATACTCTACATACCATTGATCAGAGAGTGTTGGCCTGATATAAGCATAATAGTGTCCCCCGTGGACCCCACCACTGTGAACCAGAACACTGAAAACAAAAAAAGAACAGAAATCATCACCTAGTCATCCTGTCATTCAGAAATCTATGTCAGGTATACAAAGATTAAGAATCCAAAGATATCATGGTCTAGACTGCAAACGCAAACCCATATATCATTCTTTTCACAACGCAAGAAGAATTTATCAAACTAGAACACACAATGGAGGAGGGATAGATGAAAACAACATTGCGTTCCGAGGTGTGAAGTGGGAGAGAAGGGATGCCACAATTGGGGTTTTGAATAAAACTTTCCCAATCGCAAATGCAGCTAGTAGAGGGCGAGGGAAAGAGAGAGAGGAAGTGGGGGAGAAAGAGAAAAAAAGAGGGTGCTAAGTTTCCATATGGACAACATCATCCAATTATAATGGTAAGCAAAAAAGGTAATGAACATTTTAAGATTAGAGTCCTCCTTACATGGATAGGAGACTAAGAACTCCAGCTGTGTAATCTCCTATTAGGAGGGAGTGGACTCACCTATGAGCAATCGTGCTACTAAACTTTTAAGTGTGTAGCACAATATAGGCAAGATGACGTTCAAGATTAACCACCGCTAAAAATTTGAAAGGAGTACTAGGAAGTGCAGAAACGCTTTGATCAAATAAACATGTGTCAAACCATAAGGTAGAAGTGACTACGAAGTTCTATGATAAAGTTTGTGGGCATTAAAATAAGGTAAAATAATGGAGGTAAAGTAGACAACATAAGTCCAACACCAAGTTTCTAAATCCTGCTATCCTTCGGGCAAAAGCAAGTCATGTCCACATAAGCATACCCCTAGCATCATGCTGATACATGATTTCTGACACTAGGATGCTATAGCAGACAACAGAAGTCAGCATTGAAAAGAAAACAAATTTACACAATCAAAGTAAATTAACTTGGAAACGGAAGATGCACAATAGGTAGGGGTCACACCTCATGAACCAACACACGGAACTTGCTTGGGACAAAAAAAACAACCTTGGTTCACTGTATAATGACCTCTATTTCCCAATTTACATGCTTACCAGTGTTCTGCTGTAAACTGTTTGGAGTGGAATTCAAATTGATGGAATGCAAAAGTAAGAGTCTTACCTATTGCTACCAATGCGTGTTGTTAGAGTTTCAAATAGGAAAGTTCGCAAAAGATGGAATAATTTAAGCCCAATTTGATAAAGGGAGTTACAAAAAGATTATATTTCTCGACAGATGGCTGATTTTGCACAGCCAAACGAGTGGGAAATCATGTTGTTAGAAGCATTCTTATTATGTCTCAGAAACTAAAGAACCTCCGGAACAACTAGCCTAAATAAGCCACATTGTCAAGTAAAAGTTTATTCACCAAGGTGAACAGCACAGAATTATGCATAACTGTAGGTAGAAAAGGAAGAAATAAACAGAGTGATAAAATTGATACGGATATTGAGGCTCTTATGATTAGATGATTCAAATTTGTATGCAAAAACAGGTAGATCTGACCAGCTCAACTAATCACAAGCATAAAGTAAGTAAATTTACCAAAAAAGAAATTTGTTAACATGACAAATGTAAGATGACCAAGAAATTCTCTCAATACAACTACATGCCATGATGTAAGATCACATCCCAAATGGCAAGAAAAGGAGCATTAAGAGAATAAAAGAACATTTACGCATCATCTGAGAAGAAAAAAAGTTGATACCTGTGAAGCGTATAGAGATTGCGAACACTTCGATCTGCATCTGGAGATAAGTATTTGCCATTCTCTCTATCAAGATCGAGTTCTAAAGGAAACTCATATCTGTCGTTTATCTATTTAAGCAATTCAAAAATAAATTCAGTAATTTATTTATTTATTTGAGGAAAGAGATTCAGCAATTATTATCACAAGGAAAGCATACAGCATTAATCAGCAAGCCGGAGGTAAGATATAGGTCAGATCCGTTTAAAGCTACTGAAAGAGTGATCCAGAGATGAGTTAATTCCTTAACCTCAATATCAAAAAGAGATAAAGTAACGCCCAGATGTCAGGTAGATGGTAAAAGAAGTGTCGACCTAGTAAAAACAAGACTTCTAATATTGCCCTACCCCTGCTTTCAGCACCTGCAGTAATTATTCGTTTCATTCTTTACAATTAGGGTATTTTATGAGTTCCAGTCCTTTCAATCCTTTTCTTCTTTAGTTTCCGTCTTAACAGAATAAGCTGAAAAGTTAGGAATAAGACTTAGCTTCAGACTGACAAGGAGACTCTCACATTCATTTCCATCTCTTTTTGTTTTAAGCCTATTTGGAGATATTGGCATAAAGAGTTAATGAATTTAATCACATACATTTACCTTCTAAGTCATTGACTGATAATTCTAGGTTGCTAATGATGAAGGTAGCAATGAAATGGGAAAACCACATAAAATAGAATTACTGACACCGTGACATATTTCAGACGTTTTCTAAGCATCCAAGGATGTGGCATAAAGGTCAATAAAGCTTAGGATGAACTATGGGAGATAAGTTTTCAAATCTCAGTAGAGGCAGAAAAAGAATCAATGACTTATTCTCGTTAGTCTAAGTCTTGTTTCACAGAGTTACCCGGTATTGTATTGGTGGAAGCAGTACCTACCAGGTGAATTAGTCAAAATGCACACTCATTGGCCTGAATACCAGTCATCACAAAAAAAAATAAAAAAAATAAAATAAAATAAAAACTATCATAAACAAGCTTGCATATGGTTTAGAAAACAGTAACATTCAACTGAACAAAATAAAGCATTTACCCTTCTTGGTTAGGCCTATACAATCACGTGCCGAGTCAATTTTATACTTAAACATATGAGAGGAATAGGATAAATACCTTGACCATAGTATCCCGAACAAAATCATATTCAAATCGTTTTAACTGAAGCTGAAGAACAGGGGGGAAATCAATGAAAAGCACACCTTTTCGAGCATCCTGAAAAATGGAAATTCGGGTAAATAGCAATAAAGATAACAGATGCCACTACACTAAAACCCAACCAGCTACAGCCTCATTTTCTTTCTTTCGCTTTCCTTTTTTGGATGAATACAAAGGAAGGTAAAGAAGTGCTGCTTGTGGGATTTGAACCCGCGTTGGCAGCAAGAATTTTCGAAAGGTGGCATAGAGAAAGTGAGCTAAGGTGATCCCTCATATGTACAACAAGCCTCTTTTATTTGATAGGAGGGGAAACCAAAGTAAGAAACACAAAACACCTATCAGGTGAGTTTGCCAAATTTTCTCTCTTTGATTTTTGTTCACTGGTGAGTAACCCATTAGTATCTTTTTGTCCTCTCCATACACTTAATTTCAAGCTCCAGTTATAACCTTCCCTTCTGTGGTTCGAAGTAAAGTTACAAATTTTATATCTAAAAAGCCTGCAAACCGTCATACAAAATCAGGGATGGGATTTGACCTGTAAACCATATTTTTCTGCATGGTACTTATTATCACCCTCAAGGCGTTCTACTTCAACATACTTGTCAAAAGAAGCATAGACATCACGACACCCTTTGACATCAAGCTGCAAATCTGTCAAAAGAGACATGATTGCAAGTTAAATTGATACCAAGGCATCTCGTATTTTACAAAGAAAAAAAAAAGAACCCCATGAGAAATTAAACACTGGTTCCATAGATACCATAAAAAGATTCTTTTCTTGTTGATTTGTAGTCCACATTGATACATTCAATATAATTCATATGATGCCCCTCGAATAATTGTTGTATTGTGCCCTCTACAACAGTTCCCTGAGCCAAAGAAACCAAAATAATCAGTAAACAATTATCTCACTTCTAAATAAACATATCATCCAAGATCCTATTTGTTCTTAGGGTTCATGTTTGTAACCATTACAAATTACCTTCATCTTATCTTCAAGTTTTTCACAAAGAACCCTGTTAAGTTCTTGTACATCATGCTGCATGAAAGAATCATATGTATCCCATCCAAAGGACTTTGTCAATTCTTTTGTTGCCACACTAGTGTCACTGTATTGTAGCTTATAAAACAAACTCTGAAGAGCCAAAGGGATGCTCCCGGATGGATTGTCATTCTCGGTTGTTGGCATATGATACACAGCCTGAAACACGTATAAATTAGTCATCTCAGGAAGATTAATTATCAAAGAAAGTTGTCATGCCTTTCAAGGCTAACCTTTCTAAAGTAAGGAATATGGTACAATGTTTGGAGGAGAGAGTTCATATAACAAGTAGCTCCCTGATTCTTAAGGCCAACACAACCAGTCTCCTTCTTCGAGTCGTGAGACCAGTAATCAATGACCCTACGCACAGCAACATCAGCTTCAACTATTACTGTATCATCCACAAGATAACCTCTGATAGGATCATATAATTCACTAAGAGGCATGAAGGACGTGAAACCCCAGTCACTCTCTCTTGCATTAAACTGGTGTTGAGTATCTGCCACAATTATCATCTTTTGGAAATAAGTTTCCGAGATTGCACCAAG
Organism: Nicotiana knightiana; assembly: GCA_005239525.1. Lineage (NCBI taxonomy): Eukaryota > Viridiplantae > Streptophyta > Magnoliopsida > Solanales > Solanaceae > Nicotiana > Nicotiana knightiana. Next base: position 4,951 of record ML384778.1, on the reverse strand, counting down.
AAGGTGCCAATATATACAGAAATATGAGACACAAGAATTATACATTAACGAAAAACCAGCAGTCTACTTACCAAATCATACTATTTATTTGACATAATTAGACCCCTCAAAAAGGAGAGAACGCCAAAAATAGCATCTATAAGGAATAAAAAGCTGAAGAGTCTAGAGAACGCATGGAGTCGCACAAGCTTATTGTAAATTGAAAAGGAGGAGATCAAGGATATTCTCAAGAGAAGATGCCAATACAATTAATATTATCCTTCCAATTTATTTCCCAATTATGATTTCATTCTATCTTTCTGCTGCAAGGGTTTGTAAATTTTGGCATCGTCTAAGTTTCTCTAATAAGCTGTTTCAAAATCCTTTATCATTAGAGATATAAAGCTTCAGCTCAATAACATTTATAGCAGTTTCAGATTCGACTTCAGGAAACATCATAGAGTAAAAATATAGCCAACAATATTCCAGTCAGATCATTTCCCAAAAAAAGAAACATAGACCATCCACATCCTTCCTGCAGTCATCCACATCACAACAATAGTTTCAAAATAAGCGGATATTTACTGATCAAAAAGAAAGAATAAGGGGATATTTAATCTGCTATCTGAAAGGAATGAAAACTCAGATAATCAACTAAATCTGCCTGTGCAAGCACATCAAGCAGCAAATTGGAAAAAAACAGAAAAACAGATGATTATAGACTATGATTATTTGTCTTTAAAAAAGATTGTCAAATAAAATTTCCCTTTGCTTCTAATGTAAATCATTGAAGAAAGAGCCAGAACTTCTTGTACTAGTGCAAGACTCAAATCCTTGCTTCTTTTTTATTTTGTCCACTCCTTTAATTTTTATTTTTTCGGCCAAGTAAGATGAGTTTCAGTACTTGCACCAAGAAGGTGCTATGTGAATGCATCCAAGGGTATAGCCTAGTGGTCAATACAGTGTGTTGAGTTACCTGGTCCCTGTGCTGGTAGGAGATAGCAGGTACCTCGTAAAATTAATCGAGGTGCGAGCAAGCTAGCCCAACGGTTATAAAAATAAGGTGCTACATGCACAATGCTTGCTTACTGTAAACCCATACCAAGAAACACTGATTCTTTGAGCCAATACAGAGAATTTTTCAGAGCATCCAATAGGATATTGCAGAATGAACACCAAGTAGAAAAAAAAATAATAAGAAAGACGGGATAAATTCTCTACAATGAATAATCTCTTCTAAGGACACAAAATAATTATATCTGGAAACACTACTAGATCACTGATTAATAAAGCCTTAGTCAACATCCTAAAATGACTAACAAGGGGCGGCTTAATGATCAAATATTGTAAGAACTAATGAATCTCCTTTCATCAAACATCATCCCACGAAGTCCAGTGGTCCAATATAAAACAGGCCTTTCTAAGAAGTGCCAGAAGAGCACAGAACGATGCTAAAGGTGAACCTGCTACTAAGTTTTCCTCCAATAAGATGAAGCACATCTTACAATTTGCATTTACACATGCCTATACCAGCAAGACAGCTCGTGCAATCTCAACTTTCCCCTCACTTATTATAGTTGGAAGCATATTTCGGTTTTTTAATCAGTAAAGAAAATTCCATTCAGAATGGGAGCATTAGGTAAGTGATGAAATACGTACATCAAAATCGAAAGAGGAATTTCATTATTCCGGTATGGAACTAATGAAATCTGTTAAAAGTTTTTGCCCCATTTACATATTCCATTCAACATCAAAACTAGAGAACAGTATAAATTTAAGCTTGAAATAGACCCGGGTTTCCTCTTTTGGCAATGTCCACTAAATGCAGGGTGGTACAGTGTTCCCAATTCTCTCTGTTATTTGCTCAATCCTTTTCTGCGCCAGCAGCTGGCACATTTCACAATTAGTTAAAAATAAAAGTGCCTAATTTAAGTTGGGTGGACATTCATTAATCACTCAGTTCTTTATCATCAAAAAAGCTAACAGTTATGCACATGATACCACCTGAAATAAGTAAACCAGGAGAATCTATTATTTCACAACTTCTCTCCAAGTAAAAAGCGACGTCTCAAAAGGCCCAACATATATCACTTCTTAAACCAGCAGTTAATATTTTCTCCTACTTGACTCAGTCAAATTTTTCAGAAATCCATATCTCTAGTTCAATAAGCAAGATTTCTGACCTTTTCTCACTGTAAACTTGTTATGGACTCGGTTGAGAACAGCTAAGCTAAACTGAGCATGTCTACTCCACCCATAAGGCAATGCCGGCGAATCTGCAACATCTAAATACATTGACAAATGGTCCACATTGTTCCCTTTAGGAAATATCAATATCCTCCTGCCACACATAACGTACCATTAAGTACATCGAATCACCTATGTATTCAACGATAAAGCAATCCATCGAAAAAACTAGATACTTAAAAGATTACCATTTATATCCTCCCACATGGAAAACATCTGAGTATAGCTTCTTTGTATTCAACCTTGAAAAGTTCTCTATTGTCCATGTGAACCGAGCAGATGGCGGATCATCCACTGGCGGTCCATCCACCGTACTAGCTGTATCCGCAGTCGCAACTGCCAACAATAAAAAGTGCTAGTTCAAACGAAAATCTCAAAATCCACAAAGTCCACAATAATCATCCAGAAACATGCTAGTAGCAGTAAAAAACAAAAGAAAAGTGGATTCAGATAACTACAATCCACCAAAACTACTGTAATATATAAGTGAGTTTAAGTTCTATGTATTGACAGTTTAAAAAATATTAACACAACCAGGTTACTTAATAGGTACGGTTTTAACTAATATCAGCCAAAAGTGTATAGAAATAAAGATATGAAGATATCTATAGGTAACCTCCATAAAAAAAGGGATTCACTATCTCGAAAATAAGGCATGCTACCTGCTCCAATATGATCTAATAGCGCAAAAAGTTTATATTCACTGATAGTTTAAAATACCTGCTATCACAAGTTTATATTCACTGATAGTTTAAAACAATCTTTACAGTACATAAAACCTAAATCCTATATCAGTGTAGGAAAAGTTTAAAAAAAATACCTTCCATTGGCTGAGGACCTTCAACAGGAAAATCTGAATTAGGAACGAGCATCTCGTCCTCTTCTGGCTGCAAAAAAGAAAAACAGCTAAAGTTTAATATTTGATCTAACAATACCTCGCACTTTTGATTTAACCTAATCCCTACAATTTCACCATTGCGGCATTTAAATCAAGACGTTTTAATATGAAATTTCACTCCGCCATCGCAGCTAAATGAATTCACCACTTATTCAATCCAATAACTATCAAAAAATCTACGAAACTCTACTGAAAAGAAGCTCCTTTTCACAGTTTATAAAAAAATCACTTGGAAGTGAATTTGCGCTGTAAGAAGTGCGCGAGACGAGAAAGAGATTACGCACATCTACTGGAGGAGGAGTCATGAGAGTCATTGCCGGAGAAAAGTAACCGGAAAATCGGCGATTCGGCGACGAAGAAATCGGAGATGAGAAGAAGAATGCAATGTATAAAAACGATCGAATCGATCCAAGGACTTTCTTGAGTTCGAGTCCTTGGGCTAGGCGACGAAGAAGAGAAATTAGTAGTGAAATTCAATTATTACTTTTTTAAAAGGATTTAAATTGCAAAGTGTAGTTTTGGGAATTTAATCGGTATTTTGTTAGCATATATTACCTATTTCTTTTTGGATTTAGACAATGTAATTTACTGTGTTCTATCTTATTGTAGTTGGTCATTTACTTTAGGGACTTTTTTTATTCCTATACACTATTTAAAATTTTATTATTTTTAATATTTATGTTTAGTTAATTATCCGATATAAACAAGTTTTATTTACAAAATATATACAATTCATCTTAAAAGGCTCTCCAAATTCTTTCTTTCTCCCCATATCTCGATTAAACGGAACGTTATTTCTTGTAACCAGAAAAATTGAATAAAAACAAAAACTTTGCAATAAAGGGGTGATAAGGTTAAGAAACGCGAAAAGGACAGTGGCAACATAAGAAGAACCCTTTAACAACTTCTTTCTTTGTAACCAAATTCTTCTCATCCTCGTCTTTCTTTGTATGCAACCTATAATTCTTCATAGCCCCAAGCATACAATACGATACTGAATATATCCAATACACCACTATTGGCGAAATTGTCCCCAACAATTCATCTGACACACCATATAATCCTTGATGAAGTGACTACAGCGCAACTGTAGAAAGTTCAATTACTATTTTAAGATAACTCGTTTTACCGTAAATCTTGTCATTTAATTAACAAAGATGAATATTATGAATTGTTGTTCCAATCGGCAACTACCATGCCCTTAATTCGACAAAGGAATAAAATCTACTGAAAAACGCTCAAGGAAAATTCAAAGTTACCGTTACACAATCTTCTCTTATAATTAAATTCTTGCATTTCTTTTGCTATTTATTCATATGGATGAGAAGTAGTGGTCGATATGTTAATTTCAATATCGACAAAATTGTGATAAACTCGGAGTCAATTTATAACGCATTACTTTCGGCTATTATAGAGCATCTATCAATTGATATACAATTACAACTTTCATACGTTATTTATATCATGTTATATACAACTACAATATCATACCACTTAAATACAATTTTTATACAATATGTCTTTTATATATTTTGTATCTGATTTATATATAGTAAAAATAAATTTCATACAACTAATTTTATATTATACAATTTATCTACAACTTTCATACATTATTTCTACCCAGTTATATACAACTACAATATCATACAACTTAACTACCATTTTTATACAATATGTCTTTTGTATATTTTGTATTTGATTTATACATAGTAAAAATAAATTTTATACAACTAATTATACAGTATACAACTTATCTACAAATTATCTACAATTTTCATACATTATTTCTACTCAGTTATATACAACTACAATATCATACAACTT
>ML384775.1:6360-19192 GCA_005239525.1 Nicotiana knightiana | reverse complement strand
TATATATATGTATGTATGTGTGTGTGTGTGTGTGTGTGTAGGCTGACGAAGCCGCCGTAAAAATCTATTGATATACAAAATATACAGGACTCATCTACAAGCCTCTAGAGATAATTGAACTGTATCATGGTTGGGACAGGGCCTTGACCTACCCATCAAACCTGTATATATAAAATGGACTCCAAGGTCTAGAACTGGTAGCTCCGAGAAAGTTAAGCTTACCAACCAAGTTGATGTTTGACTTTGTTGGCTGGGAGGGTTGTCCAATTTTCTATCAGGACCCGCAAGCATGAAATGCAGCGTCTCCGGAAAAAGGGACGTCAGTACGAAATAATGTACCGAGTATGTAAGGCAACATAATAACTTAAAGGTGAAACTGAACTTATAATATAATAACTGAAAGTAAATGGGAGTCAAAGATAATATGAAGATATACTTACCGGCTGATACTGACTCAACACTCTCAATATAGTAATTAAAATAGATGTTCGGCCCTATAAGGTTCGGTATGTGTAACTGCTCTACCATAGTAGGCTCTCTCATAGGAGCTCGGCCATACTAGGCTCTATATCCCGGCCATTCTGGCTCGCTCATAGGAGCTCGGCCACAGTAGGCTTGGTATATAACTTACCATCTGATCGGAGGTTGCCCAATAAGGGCCTTCCCATAGATTATAGCTCAATGGTGGTAAAAATACTGTTATATTTTATACATATAGACTCTTCTCTCTTGGCTGAAAAAAGACAAAATTAAACTGAATATGAAGTCCCGATAAGGGAAAATACTGTAACTTATTAGACTAGAATAATGTATATAAATTCGGGAGTATGAACTTCTCTTATATGTCTCGTTATCAAACACATGTAGTTAAGAGATCATGCCAAAATGAAGGAAAGGTTTATCCTTAACATACCTGTATAATCTCTTCCTTATTACTCGACAAAGCTCAACACAACTTCTTGCATCTACAACAAGTGAAATGATATTGTCGTTAACATATAATGTCGTACCATCGTATTTGGCTAGTCGTATGGCTTAAGGAAAATCGGGAAGAAACTCCCCTATTTTTAATACATCCCAAAGACCAGTAAGGGTCATCAACAGCCAACAACAACAACTATAACCAACAATAGCAACAACAACAATATAATTCAATATGAGTTTTTTTTATTATCTTAACAATCATATTGAGTGACAAACTCGTTTTTACCTCATAACAAGATATAAATTGAATCCAAATATTATTTCATAAATTATTTTACAACTTTCACAACATCATACTTATATGTACCATATTATTTGTAGTTTTAAACATCAACAAAATGCCTTGCAAAACAGTCCCATACATCTAGCACCTTAATTTTTACCATCAATCACTTGTTTTTCATCTTTTCTTCTTCAATCAACTTAATTAACACCTAGAAAAGATTAAAAATAGTAGCCAAAACATTATCAAATTATTTCTCACAATTTTCAGCCAGCACAAACCATATATTTAGCCACAAAACAACCTAACCAAAAAGAAAACTATATCCCATGTTCTTTCAAGTTCTATCTTATGATTTTTCACTCAAACAACACAACCAACACAAGATTAGGCTTAGGCGCAAACAAGAAGATGTTATACATACCTTGGAGAGCAGCTACAACTCGAAACCCTATCTCAACTTAGCTCATAATAGCCCTCAATCACACCACAACATCATAGAAGCATTCTCTTGTAGTCTTTAACACCTTTGATGATGATTTGAATTGATTTTCCTTTAGTTTGGTTCTTGGGATAGACAAAGGAGAAGATAACTTATAATCCCACCGCCTCAATTCTCCAATCAGGTGGGTAAGCTTCCTGCTTGGCAGCTTGAGCGGTGCAACTTTGGACGCTTGTATCTCTTTAATCCGACATCGTATTGACAAACGATTTGCAGAGTTGGAAACTAGATACATAGGGATTTAACTAAAATATATCCATATAACTCTCAATAGATTGGGATAAAATGGCCTCACAACCTGGCCTATAAACCTGCCAGTTTCTCCGAAGTGCGGCGGTGTGACTTGGTGACCCTATTTTAAAACTTCATATTTATCTACCCCAATGTCGTATGAATAAATGGTTTGGACCGTTGGAAACTAGGTTCCAAGACCTTAATTTTGGTATATAATATGTCCCAAAAAGACCTCATGTAACACATGAAATGTAATCCTCAAAATGCTTCATTATAAGGCAAATCCTTAGTCGGTTTTTCCGCAACTTAAATCCGATTTTCCCCAAACTTTGTACTTCATATACAAACATAATATATTTTCATATAATGACTTTAAACTCAATTAAATCTTGATTAAAAATTCTCATATTTATCTTAACTTGCTTAAGACTTCGGTAAACTTTTCTAATCCTTGTAGAAGGATTTTGTCCTTTTTGAGTTTACATTAGATTACGTCTGAATTACAGGGTGTAACAATATTAAATCAATTTATAGAAGGTGTTACAATATTAAATCACTTTATAGAATTTCAAAGAGTATCTCATTTCCAATCTTACATCAATTGACTTACGATGTACTTTCGCGTACAAAAACATGGGATGTAACAGTACCTTCACATTCGTTCCTCTTATACTTTGAATGTCCCATTGACTTGATTTACCACAAAGAGGGAGTCGCACTTAGCTTTGACCACTATGGTCCGTATTTTATCCAATTCCAGACCTACAATCACGGCCTCATACTCGGCCTCATTGTTAGTCAATTTCATAGTCCTAATACATTTCCTAGTTATGTTGCCTGCAGGTGGCTTCAACACAATACTGAGTCCGAACCCTTTTGCGTTCGAGGCACCATTTTTAAAGAGGGTCCAGATTTTCGAGGAAGTCCCCGGGGTTAACAACAATTCTTTTTCAACTTTGGGTATTAAGGCTGGCGTGAAGTCAGCCACAAAGCTTGCCAAAATTTGAGATTTGATGGCATTCCACTTGGCCAACCGGCCTGCGAGCTCAATTTTATGCATTATGTTCCTTAGTGGATAAGAAGTTACGACACATATGGGATGGCATTCAAAATATGGCTTTAACTTCCTAGAGGCTCTTAGCAAAGTGCGCGCCAATTTCTCTAGGTGAGGGTACCTCGTTTCAGCCTCTCGTAGAGTCCTGCTAACATAATAGATAGTAAATTGCGTACCTTTCTCTTCCCGGACTAAGTTTCCACTTACTATTATCTCGGATATCGCTAAGTACAGGTACAACTACTCGTCTGCCTTTGGAGTATGAAGAAAGGGTGGACTTGAAAGATACCATTCGAGTTCTTCCAAAGCTTGATGCCACTCCGGGGTCCATGAAAAGTTATTCTTCTGCTTCAATAACGAGAAGAATTGATGGCTCTTATCGGAGGACCTTGGTATGAACCTGCCCAGGGAATCTATGCGCCCGGTTAACCTTTGTATGGCATTGACATTGTCACCACGGTGATGTCTTCTATAGCTTTTATTTTGTCGAAATTGATCTTAATCCATCGGTTGGATACCATGAATCCAAGGAACTTCCCAGACGTTACCCCAAACGCGCATTTCTCCGGGTACAACTTCATATTGTATATTTTCAGTATGTTGAAGACTGCAAATGTTCCAAATGGTCCTCCGCTCGGAGGGACTTAACTAACATGTCTTCAATGTAAACCTCCATTGATTTTCCTATTTGTTCTTTGAACATCCGGCTTGCTAGGCGTTGATAAGTGGCACCGGCATTTTTTACTCCGAACGGCATTACGGTATAATTATAGGTGCCGCATTTAGTGATGAAGGAAGTTTTTTCTTTATCGCCCGGGTCCACCCGAATTTGGTTGTACCCCGAGTAGGCATCGAGAAAGCTGAGTATCTCGTGCCCGGTCATTGCATCGATCATGCAATTGATATTAGGCAAAGGAAAATAATCCTTGGGGCACGCCTTGTTCAAGCCTTTGTAATCTACGTACGTTCTTAATTATTTTCCCTTTTTAGGAACTAGTACTACGTTAGCCAACCAATCCGGGTACTTAACTTCCCAAATGGAACATGTTCTAAGGAATTTTGATACCTCGTCTTTGATGAACGCATACTTGGCTTTGGACAGAGGCCTCCTTTTCTATTTACCCAAGTGGAACTTCATATCCAAGCTTAGCTTATGAGTGTTTGCTTCTGGCAAGATCCCTGTCATATCAAGATGGGACCAAGCAAAACAATCCACATTAGGTATAAGTAATTTAATGAGTTTTTTTCCTGAGATCGGGAGTCAACTTCGTGCCCAGGTATACCTTCCAATCGGGCAAGTGTTCGATAAATATGACTTACTCCATCTCCTCGACCGTGGACTTGGTGGAATTGGAATCGTCTGGGGTGATAAACGACTTAGGAACTCCGTAATCATCATCCTCGCCTGCCTCTTGCTTCTCAGGTTCGGTCGGAGCTAGTGACGGTGATTGCAATTTAGTTTCTTCCTTCCTAACCGACTCTGGGTTCTTTAATGTCGAGAGTGCATACATCGGGATCACCTCATCGACTGCGAACATTTCTTTTGCAGCTGGTTGCTCTCTATAAATTGTATTGATCCCTCCCAGTGTAGGGAACTTCAATACCTGGTGTAGTGTCACGAGTATTACCCTCATGTTGTGAATCCATGGCCTTTCGAATATCCCCTTCGATCACGTAGAACTTCATTTCCTGAATGATTTTGGTTGTGTTCACTAGCAGACTTATATCCCCTTTAGTATTTTCACATGCCATGTTGAATCCGTTTAAGACCGGGATTGTAGGCACTATTTGGTCTTGTAGATGCAGCTGCTCTACGACCTTTGATCTGATGATATTAGCCGATCTACCTGGATCAATCAACACACTCTTAACTCGTGATTTATTTATGAGTACATAAATTACCAATGCATCATTATGCGATTGCACGATGCCTTCAGCATCTTCATCAAAGAAATAGATGGTCACCTCCGGCATGTAATCTCAGGTTCGCTTTTCCCTTGTAATGGAAACCTTAGTGCGCTTCAGCATTGTCCCCTGGGGGACTTCGACTCCGCTAATGATCATGTTAATGACGTGTTGAGGTTCTTCTTGCTCGGTCTGTTTGTTGGAGTCCCTATTCCTGAAGTGATTATTGGCTCGATCAATTAGAAATTCCTGGAGGTCCCTATTATTGAATAATCGGGCCGCTTCTTCTCTTAGTTGTCGGCAGTCTTCGGTGTTGTAGCCGTGAGTGCCATGATACTTACACATCACGTTGGGGTATCTTTAGTCAAGATCAGACTGCAATAGCTGAGTCCACTTGGTATCTTTGATGCGTTCGATGGCAGATACGATGCTTGCAGCATTGACACTGAAATTGTATTCTGATAACCTTGGTACCTCCCTGACCCCGAGTGTCCTGTCGAAACCATTTTTTCTCATGAGTCCCCGGCTATCGATTGTTTCTTTTTTCATTCCTAGTAGGGTTATGTCTGGATCCGCTGACCCTTCTATCTTCACTATGTGGGTTATACCGATCTCTATTTGGTCTTGGTTTATGATTAACGACTCTTTTAAAACTGTCATTAGTTTTTATGGGAAATACGGACCCAGAGAGGTCCCCAAGGTGATCATCCTCGACTCATATTTTTTATTGGTACCTGTTATGGATGTCATCCAAGTTACCGCTGAGTACATTATTAAATTATGTTTCGGTTGTTGTGAAGCAAAGGAGCTTTGGGGATTGAGTCCTTGAGTGAATGCTTGAACGGCCCAATCTTCTACAACCGGAGGCAGGTCCATTCTTTCCATTTGAAACATCGATACGAATTTCCTGAGAATTTCATTATCTCTTTGTTTCACTTTTAAGAGGCCCGATTTTCTGGATTCGACTTTGATGGCCCCGACATGAGCTTTTACAAAGGCATCTGCAAGCATAGCAAATGAATCAATGGAATTAGGGGCCAGGTTGTGATACCATACCATTGCTCCTTTAGACAGGGTTTATCCGAACTTTTTTAGCAGAACCGACTCGATTTCTTCATCTTCTAAGTCATATCCCTTGATGGAAAACATGTAGGAGGTCACGTGTTTATTTGGATCCGTGGTCCCATTATACTTTGGAATTTCGGGCATACGGAACTTCTTTGGGATTAGTTTCGAAGATAAGCTCGTAGGGAAAGGCTTTTAGACAAATTTCTTGGAATCCAGGACTTTCAATATCGGGGGTGCTCTTGGGATTTGATCAACCCTGGAGTTATAGGTCTCCATTTTTTTGTCGTTAGCTTTGATTTTCTTTTCTCCCGATTCCACCCGATTCATCAGCTCCTCAAGCATTTTTATTATTTTGGGGTTGGTCCGGGGTTCAAATTCTCCCGGCCTTTCTATGGCTGTTTTCTCGGGATCGTTCGGGCTCAACTCTGTTGGAGGCGTGGCTTTGGCTCTGCGACTGGGCTATCGATTCTTGTTGATCTTGTAACATTTTGAAGATTACCCATAAATTTATCCCAACGCATTCGCCATTGTGTGTACCTCGAGCTATCGATCGGGCTCCCCCGCGAATGTTGTTTTCGGGGTCGGTCGGCAAGTTAGCATCGATGGCCACATGTGAGTTGGCATCTATCGGGTCCACGACCGGAGCTCTGTTGGGGTCAACATGGGGCACCTCATTTGTTGGTTACTACATTGTTGTTCTCGCGATGGTGGTCAGACTTGGCATTAACGTTCAAGTGAGCAGAATGAGAGTTTTACATTTTTAATTTGACCTGAAATTATAATCTCAAAGAACAAGCGTAAAGCAGAGTGCGTTACGGAAATCTTTATCAAATTACCACTATTATCCCTAGCCCCACGGTGGGAGCCAAATTGTTTTCCCTTAAAAATGAATAACAATTAAATTTATACGTGATTTTAAGGATATGTGAATTAATTCAATACATGTGATTGATGACGTTAGATTATGTCAGGACCCAAATAGGAGGATCATGACTAGTACCCGGGCCATACTTGCTAAGCACCAACGTACATTTTATCTAATCTTCTTATTATATGTAAGGGCCGACGAGATCAATATAAGTGGTAGATATGGATTATGAACACCAAAACAATGATAGATAATGGAATGAACCTGGATAACATGGGATAACAAGACTTCCAAGAAACTACATATAAGTTAGGAGCTACCACGCTTCAATGAAAGACTACACAACAAAAATTATCCGACCAGGCATACCAAACTATACATAAGCTGACACCTGTCTATGAGCCTCGAGAGGAGCATAAGTAATGCAACATAGTCGGAACAGGGTCCCGACATACCCATAATATCTATAACCAAAAATGCATACCAAGACCACGGCAAGTCCGGAGAAGGGATCTCGCCTATAACCGCTGAACTGGAAAGCCTACTGTGGTGGGGGAACTGTGTCTACCTATATATCAGGACCTGCAGCATGACATGCAGTGTCCACAAATAAAAAGGACGTCAGTACGAATAATGTACTGAGTATGTAAGGCATGTCAATACAAATATGAACAATAATGTAAAGAGAGGTAGAGAAGATACAACCTGTAATATCTGAGCGTTTCTAAGAGACAGTAACATGAAATGCATGATACATATATACACATAATCTTTTAAAAACATCCTCCTCTGTGGGCATCATCATTATTGTATCAACATCCACCTCTGTGGGCATCATCATCATCATATCATACCCGGCCTCAAAGAGGACCCAGTAAACCCAACTGATCAGTGGTTGCACAATAGGTGCCATACCCCACCGTCTATAGTGCGTCTCGGTGGGGTAAAATAGATATATATATATATATATATATATATATATATATATATATATATAATTCATGTAGGACTCATTGGAATCATGTTCTGAACATTTCGGAGTGACGTAAGGTCGATATTCTATGTACACATTATTAGGATTAACTCTTGATCAAGATATTATAAGAATTAGGAAGTACCAACAACATTGATAACATAAGAATAAGAGTAGAAACCTCAACATCAATTGTTCCATAAGAAGGGAAACAATGCAAGTACTGCTAGCTTCTAAGAGTAGAGTATCTTTGGAAGCTCGTTCATTACATTATGTACAATCGGATTTGTGTAAAAGAAATAAAGGGATAGCCTCACATACCTTTTATATACTGCCACAATCTCAAGCTATGCAATTGTCACGACTCCTTAGCCTACAATAAGAGAAACGACACTATCGTTATCATTTAAGCGTCATAACTATTGTGTATCGATCTCAGCCTATTTTACGATGAAACGGGCAACACCTCCCCTATATATATGACTTCACACAAGTCAAAACAATCACCAAACAGCCCAAACAACATCAATAATAATCAAATTGAGCCTCCCAAAACAGTCCACACACAACCTAATAACTTCATACATAAGACGACCATCGTAGTCGTGTCAAACGACTCGGAAATGTTATGACGAACGACAAGACAAAAACCCTACATATATATGGTGTTTCTCCACACCCTTACTCCTCCAAAACTCCACAATACAGTAGTAAAACATGCAGCCCAACAGTATCACAAAAGAGTCCGCAAAACAGTCCGCTACAAGTGAATAACTCGAACTCACGGCTTCCGATCACCATCCCGTGAGTTCTTACAAGTATAAAACGAATTACCATGAATTTACACAAAAAAAAATGGATGAAAGAGATCAGTAAACTCACCTTACTTGCTGTATAACTCAGCCCTTATCTTGGTTCTTTAAACTCTAGGGTTTACCCCCAATTTGAACTTTAAAGAGAGGGAAAATCAATTAGGGTTTGTGGATAACTTTTGGGAGGAAGTTTGCAGGGGTTTAGGTCTGGTTATTTGTGAAATATAATGAGGGATATATTTCAGGAGATAATCCTTTTAATGGGCTCTTTTGATGACCCGAAATTGCCTCATTTTGGGCTATCATATAACCAAGTAGGAGACCCACCTACTTGTCACCTAGCAGCTTATGCAGTCTCAGAAAAATGTCTATATCTCTCTACTCCTATGTCATAATGATAAGAGGTTTAATGCATTGGAAAATAGAATATTCAATTTGGTGGGTAGATCATCCTATAATTCCAAGTAGATTGGGAGAAAAGCTTAATAACATTTGACCTAAAGTTCAAGTAATACTATGAACCTAAGTTGCGACAACTCTTGTCGACTTTTGTTTCATAACTCGTTTGTCTTCAAGACTATGATACGGATATTATATGATTCAATTACCTTAAAACACGACCTCTTGAGAATATCAAGCACCCCTAGGTTTACCCAAAAATACGAGTTACAACATCCTTGATTCGTTTAACTTCTAATACGTGTTAATCACTCTAATACACTATTGTATCATTTAAGATAAATAGGATTAACTTCTTATCATCTCAAAGATAATCTATTCTCATGTTTATGTTGATTAACTTATGGAATAAGCCAACGTACATGAATATGGGTTGTAACACCCTCCCCCCTTTGGAGCATTCGTTCGCGAATGTAAATGTTTAGGAGGAGCCTAACTCATCGTGGATTCCAACGAAAATTTCCGACCCAGTTTTCCCCTGTAAAATGGATACTAGACAAACTTACAAGTAGTTAAACCCAACGTATTGCCTTGCAAGGCTACACAAAGAATTATGGATATGTACACTCTCTGCATATCACCACTGTGTATTAAGGAAGAGTACTCTCAAGCTATTGCTTACCTCATAGAGTTGTTTGACCTTCTAATGCGTCTTGTGTCCCCTTGGCATCCTTGTTATCTTGAATCTGGAACAAGTAAGGGTATTTAGACTTCATCTGCTCTTCTTCTTCCCAAGTAATTTCTTCCATGTTCTTGTTCCTCCACAATACTTTAACGGAAGCTACATCCTTCGTTCTTAGCTTGCGGACTTGTCGATCTAATATAGTTACTGGCACTTCTTCATATGATAGATCCTCTATAACTTGAACATCTTTGATAGGGATGACCCGAGAAGGGTCTCCAATACATTTCCTCAACATACATACATGGAATTACGGGTGGAAAAATTCCAATTCAGATGGCAATTCTAACTCAAAAGAAACCTGTCCAATTTGTCGAAGAATTTTGTACGGACCGATATATCGTGGACTCAGCTTACCCTTCTTCCCATAATGCATAACACCCTTCATCGACGAGATCCTCAGGAAAACCCAACCACCAACCTCGAACTCCAAATCACGACGTCGGACATCAGAATAAGACTTTTGCTTGCTTTTTGTCGTCCTTAGTCGCTCTTGTATCAGTTTCACCTTCTCAATGGCTTGGTGAATCAAATCTGGACCATATAGTTTTGTTTCACCGACTTCAAACCATCCAAGTGGTGATCTATATCTCCTCCCGTATAGTGCCTCGTACGGGGCCATTTTAATACTGGAATGATAGCTATTATTGTAGGCAAATTCTATAAGTGGAAGATGGTCATCCCAATTCCCCTTGAAATCCAGAACACATGCTCGTAGCATATCTTCAAGTGTTTGAATGGTACGTTCAGCTTGTGCGTCAGTCTGTGGATGGAATGCAGTGATGAGATTCACTTGTGTGCCTAAACCCTTCTGAAAAGACCTCCAAAAGTTAGCCGCAAATTGCGCTTCCCGGTCTGATATAATAGATATCGGTACACCATGAAGCCTAACAATCTCCTTGATATGCAACTTTGCATAATCTTCAGCTGTGTAAGTTGTCTTAACTGGCATAAAATGGGCACATTTTGTAAGTCGATCAACTATCACCCATATGGAGTCAAACTTATGATAAGAGCAAGGCAATCGAATAATGAAGTCCATACTAATCACCTCCCATTTCTAGGTCAGAATCTCTATATTTTGAAGCAATCCAATGGGTTTCTGATGTTCGATTTTTACTTGTTGACAACTAGGACACTGGGCTACAAATTCTGCAATAGACTTCTTCATGTTATCCCACCAATACTGCTCCTTAACATCATGATACATCTTTGTCAAGCCAGGATGGATGGAATATCGGGATTGATGAATCTCAATCATAATCTTCTCTCTAAACCCTGCCACATTAGGAACACATAACCGGCCATGGTATCTCAGTGCCCCATCTGCTACGATCTCAAAATCCATAATTTTACATTGTTTAATGCTCTCTCTCAATCGTACTAAGGTAGAATCTTCATATTGCCGTGCTTTTACCTCGGCTACCAAAGATGATTCTAATTTATTCTGTACAGTAAACCCTCCTTCATCAGAGTCTTACAATCTAATTCTCATATTCGCTAGCTAATGAAGCTCATTAGTCAACCCCTGTCTACTTGCCTCAATGTGTACTAAGCTTCCCATTGACTTACGACTGAGAGCGTCTGCCACAACATTGGCTTTACCAGGATGGTACAATATTTCGACGTCGTAATCTTCAGTAGTTCAAGCCACCTACGCTGCCTCAAATTCAACTCCTTCTGCTTGAAGATGTATTGTAAGCTCTTGTGATCTGTGTAGATGTCAACATGGACGCCGTATAAGTAGTGCCGCCATATCTTCAAAGCATATATTACTGCAGCCAATTCCAAATCATGGGTCGGGTAATTCTTTTCATGCTTCTTCAATTGTCTTGATGCATAAGCAATCACCTTCCCATGTTGCATCAATACGCACCCCAAACCTATACCTGAGGCATCACAATATACCACATAACCTTCTGTTCCTTCTGGGAGAGTGAGCACTGGCGCAGATGTCAATCGATTCTTTAACTCCTGAAAACTTCGTTCACAAGCGTCAGACCACTGGAACTTAGTAGCTTTCTGTGTTAACCTAGTCAATGGTGATGATATAGAGGAAAACCCTTCTACAAGTCGCCTATAATATCCTGCTAGCCCCAGGAAGCTGCGGACTTCTGATGGTGTTATAAGTCTCAAGGAATTCTACTGAGTTCACCCAAAATTCACATTTGGAGAGCTTAGCATATAACTTACGATCCTGAAGCGTCTGTAATACTATCTGCAAGTGGCCCGCATGTTTCGCCTCCGAATGAGAATACACCAAAATGTCATCAATGAATACGATCACGAACACATCAAGATAGGGCCTGAATACAGTATTCATGAGATCCATAAAAGATGCTAGGGCATTTGTTAGCCCAAACTACATCACCAAGAACTCAAAGTGCCCATATCTTGTCCGGAAGGCTTTCTTTGGAATATCCTTCTCCTTAACCCTCACGTGATTAGACCCTGAACGTAAGTCAATCTTGGAGAAATACTTGGCACCCTGGAGTTGGTCAAATAGGTCATCAATACTTGGAAGTGGATACTTGTTCTTTATAGTAAACTTATTCAACTGTCGATAGTCGATACACATCTGTAACAATTCGTCTTTATTCCGCACGAACATGACTAGCACACCCCAAGGTGAAGTGTTAGGCCTAATGTAGACCTTATCCAGCAAGTCCTTCAACTGCGCCTTCAACTCACGCAACTCTGTCGGGGCCATCCTATTGGAGGAATAGATATTGGTTGAGTGTCAGGAAATACATCAATGCTAAACTCAATCTCCCTTTCAGGTGGAAGGCCTGGAAGTTCATCTGGGAAAACATCTGGAAATTCATTGACCACGAGGATTAATAGAGTATGCGGCTTTGTCTCCGCATCCCTAACGCGAACAAGATGATAAATGTACCCTTTTGAGATCATCTTCCTTGCCTTAAGATAGGAAATAAACCTACCTTTCGGTGTAGCAATGTTCCCTTTCCATTCGATGACGGGTTCATTAGGAAATTGAAACCTAACCATCTTCGTACGACAATCAACATTTGCATAGCATGAGGCCAACCAGTCCATTCCCATTATCA
>MDKJ01344863.1:0-10345 GCA_005239525.1 Nicotiana knightiana | reverse complement strand
AATATTTTTGTAGTTTTTAATTTTCTTAATAAAACCTATGAAGAGTAAGATAAAAATTTTAAGCATTAATATTAGACCTAAAAATAAAAATATTTACACTAAAATTTTCGGTGTGGTAAAAATTAGTTGTTCACAGTTGTTCCTGAGGCAGAGCAGCTCCAACTTGAGAGGTACAAGAAGTACCACCCACCTGAGTTCAGTGGACTAGCTTCGGATGACGCCCTGGGTTTTCTTGAGGGGTGTCATCACATTCTTCGCACTATGGGTATTGTGGAAACGAGTGGGGTTTCTTTCACTGGTTTCCAGCTGAGGGGATCAGCTTATCAATGGTGGCGTGCTTTTGAGCTTAGTAGTCCGGACGAGGCATCTTCACTTACTTGGGCTCAGTTCTCCGAGATTTTCTTACTTGAGTTTGTCCCTCAGAGCTTCAGGGATGCTTGGCATCCGGAGTTTGAGTGTAGCATGACTATGTCAAAGTATGCAGTCCGTTACAGCGATTTGGCTCGCCATGCACCGGCTTTGGTTGTCACTGTCAGAGAGAGGGTTTGAGACGCTTTATTGAGGGACTCCACCCCAGTATTCGGACCAGCATGGCCAGAGAGCTGGAGACCAATATTACTTACCAGCAGGTCATGAGTATTGCCCGGAGGATTGAGACTATGTTAGCCCGGGACAAGGAGGAGAGAGAGGCCAAGAGGTCTCGAGGGACTAGTTATTTTTCATTAGCCCGTGCACCAGCAGCACGCTATGGTAGGGGTTTTGTGAGTCGCCCCATTCATTCAGCTCTTCCAGCAGCCAGTGGTATTCCAGCTCCTCCTAGACCTCAGGAGCCTTATTATGCACCACCAGTATCTCATGTGCCTCCTGCTCGAGCTGCTATCGCTGGCCAGTCCAGCAGGCTAGTTCAGAGTCAGCAGCAGCCGCCACGTCCTCCGAGGGGTTGTTTTGGATGTGGTGAACCTCGCCATGTGATTAGAGATTGCCCAAATCTAGGAGGGGTGCACCACCTTAGACTTATCAGGTTCCACGTCTTCCACCAGGTCCTCAAGCTATTCTTCCAGCCCCAGCTGCTACACACCTTCTCAGACAGCTCGAGGTCGCCCTAGAGGGGGAGGCCAGGCCAAATATTATGCTCTCCCATCCCGCTCAGAGGCCGTTGTTTCATATTCGGTCATCACAGGTATTGTCTTTGTTTGTCATAGGGATGCATCCATGTTATTTGATCCAGGTTCTACGTACTCATATGTATCTTCTTACTTTGCTTCACATTTGGGGATATCTCGGGATTCTTTGAGTTCCCTCGTATATGTTTCTACTCCTGTGGGAGATTCTCTCATTGTGGACCGCGTATATCGGTCGTGCTTGATTGTTATTAGTGGTTTTGAGACCAGGGTTGGCTTACTATTACTCAGCATGGTAGATTTCGATGTTATTTTGGGTATGGACTGGTTGTCTCCCTACTATGCTATTCTTGATTGTCTCGCCAAGACCGTGACATTGGCTATGCCAGGATTACCGAGGTTAGAGTGGAGAGGTTCCTTAGAGTATACTCCCCGCAGAGTCATTTCTTTTCTTAAGGCTCAGCGGATGGTCGAGAAGGGGTGTGATGCGTATTTGTCTTATGTGAGAGATGTTAGTGTTGAGACCCCTACAGTTGATTCAGTTCCAGTTGTCAAGGACTATCCTGATGTATTTCCAGCTGATCTTCCGGGTATGCCGCCCGATAGAGACATTGATTTCGGCATTGACTTGTTGCCGGGCACTCATCCCATTTCCATTCCTCCCTATCGCATGGCTCCTCCTGAGTGGAAGGAGTTGAAAGAGCAGTTTCAGGAGTTGCTTGACAAAGATTTCATCAGGCCCAGTGTATCACCTTGGGGTGCTCCGGTGTTATTTGTGAATAAAAAGGATGGCTCGATGCGTATGTGTATTGACTACCGCCAGCTGAATAAGGTGACAGTGAAGAACAGGTACCCATTGCCTTGCATTGATGATCTGTTTGACCAGTTACAGGGTTCTAGGGTGTTCTCCAAGATTGATCTGCGTTCGGGTTATCATCAGTTGAATATTCGGGAGCCGGATATCCCGAAGACTGTCTTCAGGACCAGATATAGCCATTATGAGTTCCTTGTTATGTCATTTGGGCTGACCAATGCCCCAGCAACCTTCATGCACCTGATACACAGCGTATTTCGGCCTTATCTTGATACTTCCGTCATCGTGTTTATTTATGACATTCTGGTATATTCTCGGTCCCAGGAGGATTATGAGCAGCAGTTGAGGACCGTGCTTCAGACTTTGAGAGAGAAGAAGTTGTATGCCAAATTTTCTAAGTGTGAATTTTGGCTTGATTCTGTGGCATTCCTAGGCCATGTGGTATCTTCGGATAGGATCAAGGTAGACCTGAAGAAGGTAGAGGCGGTGCAGAGTTGGCCTATACCGTCTTCAGCTACTGAGATCCGCAGTTTCCTCGGTTTGGCTGGGTATTATCGCCATTTTGTGGAGGGATTTTCATCCATTTCAGCGCCCATGACCAGACTGACCCAGAAGGGTGCACCTTTTATATGGACTGAGGAGTGTGAGGATAGTTTTCAGAAGCTCAAGACAGCCCTGACTACAACTCCAGTGTTAGTATTACCCACAGGTTCAGGGTCCTATACAGTCTATTGTGATGCTTCGAGGAATGGCCCGGGAGCGGTGTTGATGCAGGATGGTAGGGTGATTGCCTACGAGTCCAGGCAGTTGAAAGTGCATGAGAAAAATTACCATGTTCATGATCTCGAGTTGGCAGCGATTGTTCACGCCCTGAAGATATGGCGTCATTATTTATATGGTGTTCCCTGTGAGATATTCACGGATCACCAGAGTTTGCAGCACATATTCGGGTAGAAGAATCTCAATTTTCGCCACCGTAGGTGGTTGGAGTTTCTAAAGGACTATGACATCATATATTATACCACTCGGGGAAGGCCAATGTGGTGGCCGACGCCTTGAGTCACCGGCCGGAGAGTTTGGGGAGTTTGGCATATCTTCTGGCAGTTGAGATGCCCTTAGCCTTAGATATTCAGTCCTTAGACAGTCAGTTCATGAGGTTGAACCTTTCAGGGCCTTGCCGGGTTTTATCTTGTGTGGTGGCTCGGTTTTCTCTTTATGACCGCATTCGAGAGCGCCAGTATGATGATCCCCACCTTCTGCTACTCCAGGACAAGGTTCAGCAAGGTGACGCCAGGGATGTGACTATAGGAGATGATGGTGTGATGAGGATGCAGGGTCAGATATGCGTGCCCAATGTGGATGGGCTTCGAGAGTTGATTCTTAAGGAGTCCCATAGTTCGCGGTATTCCATCCATCCGGGTACCGCGAAGATGTACCAGGATCTGAGACAGCAATATTGGTGGCGAAGGATGAAGAAGGATATAGTGGAGTTTGTAGCCAAGTGTCTCAACTGTCAGCAAGTCAAATGTGAGCATCAGAGACCGGGAGGGTTACTTCAGCAAATTGAGCTTCCAGAGTGGAAGTGAGAGCGGATCACCAAGGACTTTGTGGTTGGACTTCCTCGGACTTTGAGGAAGAATGATGCTATTTGGGTGATTGTGGATCGGCTGACCAAATCAACCCATTTCATTCCAATGCTGACTACATATTCATCTGAGAGGTTGGATGAGATTTATATCAGAGAGATTGTTTGCCTCCACGGTATCCCAGTATCTATCATTTTAGACAGAGGTACACAGTTTACTTCACGGTTCTGGAGAGCCGTTCAGCAGGGGTTAGGCACCAGGTAGAGTTGAGTACAGCTTTTCACCCTCAGACGGACGGGCAGTCCGAGCGCACGATTCAGATTCTCGAGGATATGCTTCGTGCATGTGTGATAGATTTTGGAAGGTCATGGGATCGATACTTGCCTCTTGCATAGTTTGCTTATAATAACAGCTACCAGTCCAGCATTCAGATGGCGCCGTATGAGGCTTTGTAAGGTAGGCCGTGCAGGTCTCCAGTAGAATGGTTTGAGTCGGGCGAGGCCCGATTGTTGGGTTCAGACTTGGTTCAGGATGCCCTGGACAAGGTGAAGGTGATTTAGGAGAGACTTCGCACAGCTCAGTCCAGGCAGAAGATTTATGCGGACTGGAAGGTTTGTGACTTGGCATTTATGGGGTTTTGCTTCGGGTATCGCCTATGAAGGGCGTCATGAGATTCGGGAAGAAGGGTAAGCTGAGTCCGAGGTTCATTGGCCCTTTTG
The DNA here is from genome assembly GCA_005239525.1 of Nicotiana knightiana. Lineage (NCBI taxonomy): Eukaryota > Viridiplantae > Streptophyta > Magnoliopsida > Solanales > Solanaceae > Nicotiana > Nicotiana knightiana. Next base: position 6,105 of record MDKJ01344863.1, on the reverse strand, counting down.
AGGTGTTGCAGCGGGTTGGGGAGGTCGCTTATGAGTTGGCTTTGCCTCCCAACCTAGAAGGAGTTCATCCGGTATTCCACGTTTCCATGATCCGGAAGTATCGCGGTGATCCGACTCATGTTTTGGATTTCATCTCAGTCCAGTTGGACAAGGATCTATCATATGTTGAGGAGTTAGTGGCTATTTTGGACAGGCAGGTCAGGAAGCTCAGGTCGAAGAATATTGCCTCTGTCAAGGTTCAGTGGAAGGTTCATCCGGTCGAGGAGTCGACTTGGGAGACCGAGTAGGACATGCGGAGTCAGTACCCTCATCTTTTCATAGCTTCAGATATGTTTCTATACTCGTTCGAGGACGAACGATTTTCTTAAGAGGGGGAGAATGTAATGACTCGGTCGGTCGTTTTGAGAGTTAGCACCCCGATCCACTAATAACCGTTTCTCCCATGTCTATTTATTCTATTGGAACTTGTTAGCGTTGAGTGGTGAAATCCCGAGTGATTTTGGATACATAGTCCTTAAATGTGGATTTTAGCTTTTAGAATCAGGTCGTAGCTAGAATTGTGTGAAGACGGATCCGGAATGGAATTCTGTTGACTCTGTTAGCTCCGTTGGGTGATTCCGGGGTTAGGAGCGTGTTCGGAATGTGTTTTCGAGGTCGGTTGTATATTTAGGCTTGAATTGGCGAAAGTTAGAATCTCGGCGATTTTGGCCGATATGTGAAATTTTTGTATCAGACTCAAAATGGAATTCCGAAAGCGACAACAGGTTCCTAATGTCATTTATGACCTGTGTGCAAAATTTGAGGTCATTCGAACGAGTTTAGACGTGATTCGGCATCGGATGTAGATTCTAGAAATTTCATATGTTCTTAGGCTTGAATCTATGCATAATTCATGATTTTGATGTTATGAGGTGTTTTCTTAAGGCTCCACCAAGTTTTAATGAATTATTAGGGTTGGTTGGTAGGTTTGGTTGAGGTCCCGGAGGCCTCGGATGTGTTTTGGGTGTTCAAATGGGCATTTTTGACCTAATAGCCTTAGCTGATTTTCTGGTTTTCCTGCAGTAGTATTTTGTTCTCTGCGATCGCAAGGGTTCACCCGCGATCGCGTAAGGTAAATGTGAGGGGTCCTGCGATTTGTTCTCTTCGATCTCAAGAAGAGGTCCGTGATCGCAGTGTGTTGGAATCTTGGTCTTCGTGATCGCATGACCTGGACCGCGGCCGCGTAGAGTATTCTTGGTCTGGGGGAGTTTCAATATTTGTTCCACGCGATCGCGTGGGCCCAACCGCGATCGCGTAGCTCTGGGTCATGAAGGTCCGCGATCGCAGTCACGCAATCGTGATCGCAATGAAGGTTTTTAGGCGCGTGGCTGAATGTTCTCCGCGATCGCGACTATGTGTCCGCGATCGCATAGAAGAAACACCTGGGCAGAATATTAAAACCCCAATCCGAGGGTTTATGTTATTTTCACCCTTTTTGAACTTGAGAGCTCGGGAGGGGTAATTTTTGGAGGCTTTTGCACCTGGGTAACTTTGGCAGGTGATTTCTATCCATTATAGATCAATTTCCATGATTCCAATCTTAAATTCAACCTTTAATTTTGAAACTTTTGGGTAGAAAATGGGAAAAATGGGATGAACTTCATAGACCGAATTATTGAGTTTTGATTGGGTGTTTGACCTCCGATTTGAGAGATTCTTATATGGTTAGACTCGTGAGTGAATGAGTGTCCGGAAAATATGATTTTCACCCGATTCCGAGACATGGGCTTGGGGGACTTTTTGGACGAATTTCCTAATTTCGCGTATTAGCTTCGAACTTAATAGCTATTTTGTTTCCTTGAAATGATATTTACACTATGCAATCGAATTGACTAGATTTGGGCCACCCGAAGTTGGATACTCGTGGCAAGAGCGTGGCATTGAGTTGATTAGCGCAGTCAAGGTAAGTGGCTTGCCTAACTCGAAGTTGGATACTCGTGGCAAGAGCGTGGCATTGAGCTTGGCTCCCCCTGTACCATTGCATATCTAAATTGGGACTACGGAAGGAGATCCGGGAGCTTTCCCCCTGTACTGCATAGCATATTCAAATTGGAACTACAGACTGAGATCCGGGAGCTTTCCCCTTGTACTGCATTGCATATTTACTGTTGAGATATATGTAGTGCTGATCCGAGGGCTCTCTTTCTGTTATTAATTCTTCCAGTTTTCATTAATCCTATTTATCATTGCTTATCTATATTTCACTGTTTAAATTTATAACTGACTAGTTTTATACTCAGTAGAGCCTCAACCTGACCTCATCACTACTTGGTTGGGGTTAGGCTTGACACTTACTGAGTACCGAATGTGGAGTACTCACGCCCTTTCCTGCGCATGTTTTCCCCATGTGCAGATCCAGGTACCATTGCACCGTACAGTGGCTAGGCGTATCTTAGCAGCTGCTTAGGAGACCGCGAAGTAATTCTGCCGCGTCCGCAGGATCTCACGAGTCCCCTTCCTACTCTAGTATAGATATAGGAGATATATAGATACATTTTCCTTATTCCTTTGTATAGAGCTACAGTAGTTCGGAGTTTGTGACTTTGTGATGTTCCAGGTTTTGGGAAAGTAAAAGCTGTAAATGCCGAGCGGTTAAATTTTATAGTATTGCTTTACTGTTTCTATTATTGTTTTGTCTTATTTTCCGTAAATTTTTGGCTTACCTAGTCGTAGAGACTAGGTGCCGTCACGAGACCATTCGGAGGGTAATTCGGGTCGTGACAGCATGACGTCTTCAAATTCCAATAGTAGCTTCTTTACGGGTGTAGATATGGGACCCGATGAGCGTTCTACCTCTTCAATGCATAGGGTATCCAGGAACGTAGGTTCATGTCTTTTGACTCCCTTCTTCAGCTGCAAGGTCGAGATGTTCTCAGCGGCCATTTTCATGTACATGCACAGGATAATGCAGGGCTTGGCCCCATTTATTCCCATCATCAGAAGCATGTCCGCATATGGAACGGGCATGGTGTTGGTTTGCCTCAAGAATTCCAGCCCAACTATCAAGTCGAAGTCATTTATGATTACCACGCGCAAGTTGAAATTTCCTTCATAAGGACCCATCTTCACTTGTACTCCTTTGGCTATTCCACCCACTGGCTGAGGAGGGGAGTTGATAGCCTTGACGTGACCTCTGCCCTTTCCTACAACTATGCCAAGGCGCTCTACCTGAGTTGAGGCCAAGTAGTTGTGGGTAGCACCTGTATCTATCATCGCCCGAATGGGCTTGCCATTTACCTTCAGTTCAACGAACATCAAGGTCCTCTTTTGTTTCAGAGGAGTCCCTTCATTCGTTTTCTTTTTCCCTTTCTTGGGGATTGGGCAGGGGTCCTTCTTCTTACGGATACCAGCACTGGTTCCCGCTAATTCCTCAGAAATAGAACACACAATTGCATTGAAGGCACCGACTGGTTCGGTCTGCTCCGCATCATCTTCTTCGTCATCTGTCCCATCATCATAAGCTTGATGGTCGTTCATCTGTGCATATGGACATTCGTTAATCCAATGTGGCTCGCCGCAATGACGGCATCTTGAGGGGGCCCTGCTCCCCCGATCATTGTTGTTTGACGCAGCACCGTTGTTGCCTGCGGAAGGAGCCTTAGCTTTGGGTGCATTCCGATCTCCCCCACTTCTGCTAGGGCCACCATTGTTAGGCTGGCCTCCTTTGTATCTCGCTCGGACAGGTGGTGGAGGCCTATCCTTCTGAGTTTCCACTTGGTAGTCCCCAAGGCATTCCGCCGCTTGGATCGCCTTGGGTAGGGTATCTACCCATTGTCTTTGCAGCTCCATGCGGGCATAAGGTTTCAACCCTTCCAGGAATGCGAAGATCTTGTCTTTGTCCCCCATGTCACGGATGTTCAGCATGAGCGTGGAGAATTCTTGCACATAGTCCCGTACTGATCTGGTCTGTCGGAGCTCCCATAGTTTCCTCCTTGCATTATACTCAACATTCTCGGGAAAGAACTGTAGGCATATGGATGCCTTCAATTCTTCCCATGTCTCCAAAGCATCTTCACCGGCCCTGATGGCTTCATACTTCACTCGCCACCAGATCTTAGCATCACCCTGAAGATACATGGCAGCAGTTGCTACCTTCTTGGCTTCTTCTAGGCCTCCCACGGCATCGAAGTACTGCTCGATGTCGAAGATGACATTCTCCAATTCTTTAGCATCCGAGCTCCACTGTATGACTTTGGCTCAGGAATTTTCAGTTTTTGTGCCATGGGAGGGAGGTTCACAGCACCCCGATTTGATTTCCACCTCCTCGAAGCAAGCCTTGTAGAGCAGCATTAACAATATTGAGTTGGCCTGTCAAGTTGTCCATAGTTTGTTGCATGGCAGTCACCTTGTCTGCCTCTTCTTCCCTGTAGGCTAAATCCTCGGTACGCTCCTGTCGGAGGTCCTCGAATTTACAAAAAATTTCGGCTGCCTCAGTAGGTGCCGTTTGCCGGTTTCTTTCAGATTCGCGACTGATGTTTTCTATGTCAACTTCGGCCTGGATCATTTTGCGGTCTAGGTCATCCAACCTTTGCACTAGGCTATTTTGTAGTTCAGGCACCGTATTTACAATGGGTCGTAATACGTCAACCGTCTCCCCAAGGGCCGCAATGCGGTCCCCATGATTCACCATGGTCAGAAATGGTGGTAATGGCAATGCGTTCCCTCGTCTGATGTCGAGCCTAGGCTCTGATACCAACTGTTACGTGGCGCCTTCCTGATGTTCCTTGGAAGGGCGACATAAGTCTAAGCAACTGATTTCAGTACAACTGTTGTCCGCCAACTGAGGTCCCCTCCTTACGCTAGACGAGATTGTCAATGTCGTACGAGAAAACCGATGTCAAGAACAATTGAGAGAACAATAAAGAGAATTGAAAGAAAGCTTTATTGCATAAATGAAAGCTATTACAAAAGAAGGCAACGTGGTGTCGAGGGGGGAGAGACACCAGTAGAGAGAATTTCTTGCTAGAAAGTTTTGAATGCTTGACCCCCCCTAATAATGCTTAAAAAAAATAAACAAAAGCTACATGACTTGACCTAATAAGCTAGAGGAACATAATAAAATTACATGGAATAAAACTACTCTATATTTACAATGAAAAGGACTTAGTCTCCTACAAGGTAGAAACACGTCCGTTGTTAGATACTTTGTCTCTGGCATCACGATCTGCGCGCGCGGCGCTGTTGGCAGCTGCTTGCGGCTGGGCGCTAGCGAGGGATATTGATGGGGCGACAAAGGCACATGCACGCTTGTCACTTGGCGCGGCCAAGACCATGGGGCCGTCCATGGCGCTAGGCGTTGGGAGGCTTGCCAGAACGCCACGGGGCGCGTCCAAGGGCATGGCTGGAAAGTTGCCCATGACATACGTACGTACAGTGGCGGACGCACGTGGTGGCAACTGAACCCGCTTCACCAAAAAATAATACTGTGTATATGTATAAATTACGATTAAAACAACGTAAATTTTGTATAAATATTTTATTTGAACTCACTTGACAACTACTATTATACGACTAAATTTATGTACTTCTAAGATTAAACCCGCTTGTAAAAAATCGAGTCTGCCACTGCGTACGTACGTATGTACATACATACATACATATATACATACGTACAATACGTACGTACGTACATACGTACGTAAGTACATACGTATATACATACATACATACATACATACATACCTACGTACGTACGTACGTACGTACATACGTACATAATAATAATAATAATAATAATAATAATAAGAATAGTAATAATAATAGTAATAATAATAGTAATAATAATATTAATATTAATAATAATAATAAATATTAATAATAATAATAATAATAGTAATAATAATAGTAATAGTAATAATAATAATAATAATAGTAATAGTAATAATAATAATAATAATAATAATAATAATAATAATAATAATAATAGTAATAGTAATAATAATAATAATAATAATAATAATAATAATAACAACAATAATAATAATCATAATAATAATAATCATCATAATAATAATAATAATAATAATAATAATGATAATAATAATAATAATAATAATAATAATAATA
>ML384773.1:12737-85791 GCA_005239525.1 Nicotiana knightiana | reverse complement strand
CCACCGCCACCGCCACCACCACCACCAAGACCTCCTAGAATTTGGTCAAACCCTCCATTTAAGTCAAAATTAGGTAAAAAAGAATCCCCGAGAAGCTTCCTTGCAGAGGAAGTTTGAACAAGAACACCCAAAACAACGAGAAGCATTAACTTATATGCCATCTTTGCCAAAGTATTAGAATTAAGGTACTAAGGAAAATCTGCATAGGAATGAGATTATATAATGGCATGGTCAGCTAATGTTATTAAGTACATTAATTAATTAAATGTTGCAAAACGGAAAAATTAACTTGAAATGAACTCAATGTAGCAAAAGTGAAAAGTACCTTCGATATACTAGCAATCTACATTAATGCCTCCTAGGGCTCATTATGCATTAATTATTCCACGATGTTCAAAGGATTTCAAGCTTATACGTTCGTGATTCTAATCGTGTTAAATTACTGGGTTTTAAATTAATAATTTATATAAATGAATTTTTAAGACAAATACAAGTTTCGGACCAAAGTTATTGGTTGGTTCGATAGTCGAACCCGTTTCCGGTACTCTAGTTCCGCCTCTGATTACTCTCTTATGGGTAAGGGTGTTCATGGTTCGGTTTGGATCGGTTTTTCCCTACAAAAATTAAACCAAGTCGGTTTTTAAAATGTTGGAACCAAACCAAACCAATTAAGTTGGTTTTTTAGCGATTTGGTTTTTATCGATTTTTTCGGTTATTTATCGATTTTTTTCTTAAAAATGAGACATACACTACCAAACACATATTCCGGAGACTACATTTTCAATGTAACACTATCAAACCAATTGCTCTTTGAGAAATCTATCATTTACCATGATATATTGATGATAATTGAATAAAATAGTGATGAATAATTTAAGTACTCAATTAAAAATCGGTTATTTTTTACATGAAATAATTCTTGTACTTATTAAAAGCAAAATATCAATCAAACTAGAATGTAAGGCAAATAATTAGATTATTGTAATAGCAAAGAATTAGACTTAAAATACAAACGACTAATATGTACCATAATATTTTAGAAACTTTATATAAAAATGTACATATATATAGGTGTAATAATAAATTTAAATAGCTACTCCTATAGTTGGTTTGATTCGGTTATTTTTTTATTAAAACCAAATCAAACCAAATTTGATCGGTTTGTGAAATTCAAAACCAAAATCAAACCAAACCTAAAAAGTATCGATTTTTTTGGTCGGTTTGATTCGATTTTTTAGGTTTTTATGAACACCCCGGGGATAAAGTCGAGAGGTATAGTTTGAATCTGAAGCAGTTCATTTGTACCAGCCATAGCAAGTATATGTTCTCTATCGAGTTTCTAACTGTGCTACTGGTTCAAGGAATTAACTTCTCGTTTATAAAATTAAAATAGCACTTAGATTATATTTCACAACCTCTTACATAACATAATAACTGCACTTAGAGCTAGCTCACATCAAGGCCGTGGTTGCTCTAAACATAAGTAAATATAGTATATAATACACAGCATGAGGACTATTCACCCGTGCCTAAATTTCCATGCTGCAAATAACAATATCAAATATTTAAAATTAACAATTACTGAAAAAATAAGCTTTTTTAACTCGAAATTATACAAAAAATAGCAAGAACGTAAGAAGACTACAATAAAAAGGGAAAATGGTCTAAATTTGCTCGTGTAAATTGAGCTATTTTTTTCCTCCATTTGACTTTTGGTTCAAATTTACTCATGTAGATTGAACTATTTTTTCCCTCCATATGCCTTCTCATTAGCAAATCGTCTCAAATTTGGCTTCCGATTAAAGGAGCTCTAGCATGAAATGGGTGAACTCTTTTGCTTTCCTTCTCTTTTCTCTTTGATGAATTGTTGTTAGAAACAGTAGACTGCGCAGGAAAGGACTTCTCGAGAAATAAGTGGGCTATTCCTTTGCAAAATTGTGCTCATTTCATATGTGACAATTCCGCCAAGATCTCTTCGTTAGTTGGGGGAAGAATTCGCCCGAATCGGATGCACGTGTCCAAATTTTTATTTCATAGGTTGTTGAAAGTGAAAATTGCTCAAATTGGGGAAAAAGGACACTACTTCGACGGTAAGAGATACTTTTTACACTTTTTTGTTTTAATATTATATGTTTAGTTATATTGTTAAACAATGGTGCTTTATATTTCAAGCATATCGTAAAAATATGTGTACTTTAGGAATAAATTAATTGTTAAAATTACAAAACATAGATTTTATTATCAGAATTTTATGAATACTTAATAACTGAAAGAAGATTGGCAAAGTACATTGCTTTCAAATCGCTAAAATTTGAGGCCCTCATCAAAAGTTTTTTCTAGGTTAGTAGAAAAAAAATGGAATTTTTACCTAGCTATACTGTAATAGAAATCTATTTATTACCTTTATTTAGATTCTTTATTAATTACTTTATATACCTATATTTATTAGTTTTATACAAAACCATTAAAAGGAGGAAATAAAACATACCTTAAATACTGGGTATCAGTTAAAAATAATCCCCTACATTTAAAATACTCTTCCTTTTTTAAAGGATTACAAAACGTCATCTGTTTTTGTACTTACCCACCATAAGAAACCCACGGATACCCAAAATTATCACCTCTCTTTCATACAAATCAACCAATATCACTCTCTCTCTCCCTCATACAAATCAAACTATTATGTCTCTAAAATTGTAACATCATATATTTCTCTGAATCAATTCCACCAACAATCATTAAAAAGCTTCAACTATTGACAAATCCATCGACATTATCTCTGAAATTGCAGGTTTAGGGGTCTTCCATTGACATACCATTAAAAAGCTTCGAAGCTTTGAATTAGATATTCAGGTTTTATGAATTTGTGATTTTTTGGATTGGGTGTTCTTGAAAACGATTGAAAATATCCTTTAGAGTTTATATCTCAATTTTAAGGGAGATTCGTTAAGTTTAAAGTTGGTTTTAGGTTTAATTTCTGATTGAAACTCAAGGAAGAAGAAGTTTCGAAATTGTATTATGATTGTATGATAAATGTATCATAATTGTATCCGAGTTGTATTTGTGTAACGACCCGGTCGGCCGTTACACAAAATTTGCATTATATCTGTTGTTATTTCCTTGTCATAGGTCGGTTATACTGTTTAGGATGTGTTAGATTTGGTTAGCTCAGGTTCGGAGTGGTTATAGAAGGACTTAAGGCACTTAGCCTCTAAAAGTAGCTTTAGAGTTGAAAAAGTCAACTAAGATTTGACTTTTTGGTAAACGATCTCGGAATGTAGATTTTATGGCTCGGATAGCTTCGTTAGGTGATTTGGGATTAGGAGTGTGTTCGGAATATTTTTGTGATGTCCGGTGTAGAATTAGGCTTCAATTGGCGAAAGTTAGTTTTTGGCAATTTCCGATCGGCAGTGGTAAATAGGCTATTAGGGTCGTAATGGAATTCCGGAAGTTGGAACAGGTTTGGAATAGCATTTTAGATATGTGTGCAAAATTCCAGGTCAATCGGATGTGTTTTGGTTGGTTTCGGCGTCGTTGGTAGAATTTAGGAATTTCAAAGTTCATAGGCTTGAATTCGATGTGATTTTGGTGTTTTGATGTTGTTTTTGGTGTTTCGAAGGCTCGACTAAGTTCGAATGATGTTATGGGACGTGTTGGTATATTTGTTGAGATTTCCGAGGGTCTCGAGTGAATTTCGAAAGGTTAACAGATCAATTTAGACTAAAAGAAAAGCTGCTGCATTTTTTTCACAGCAGCATGAACAGTAACTCGCGTGAACAGTAACTCGGATGAACAGTAAATCAGGTGAACAGTAAAATGCGCGATCAGTACCGTGAAAATTCTGGACAGTATAAAAATTAAACCCTTCGCGACCAATACCCACCTTTTCACCATTTTTGTACGGAAAGAGAGCTTTTGAGGCGATTTTGAAGAGAGGAAATCACTGTTCTTCATTAAGGTAATGATTTTGGACCCTAATACTCAATTATATGTGATTAAGGATCAAATATCAGTGTTTAATTCATGAAAATCAGTAGAAAAAGATGGAGTTATGGCTTGATATTATGAGACCTTTGGGGTCGAGTTGAGAGGTCAAACGAACTCCGATTTTAGCGTTCTTTATATGTACGGACTTGTGAGATGATGAAGAAAATTTTCGTATAAAATTTGTCGAGTTCTGAGACGCGATCCCGGGGGTCAGGTTTTGGCTAATTTCGGGTTTTGTGCTAAAATTGGTACTTTTCAATTGGAATTCATTCTCTTAGCATAATTTGATGATAAAAATCTTATATTGGTAGATTTGGAGCACTAGGAAGTTGATTTGAGAGGCAAGCGGGTTGCGTAGTAGCTTTACGGGCTAGTTTGAGGTAAGTAGTGTCTTTAAATCCTGTCCTGAAGGTATGAAACCCCGGGCTTTACATCCTTTCACGGTATTGGAGTGACGCACACACTGAATGACGAGTGTGGGGCATGAACGAATTGGAAATTTGGAAACATGTTTCCTTTTTAGGCAACTATTGAGTTGCGAAACTGCTTTTAAAGCCTATTCTTTATAGTATTGATATGTTTTTATATAATTGGGTTGTAAGCCCTGTTTGGGGCCTAGTGTCGATCTGGTTTAACCCCTTGGGGGCTGTTTTCCTGATAATTCCTCACTTAGAAATTATGATTTTACACTCAGTCTTTCCTGATAAATTGTTTTGACACTCAGCGCTTGTTGATATTAATTCTTGAAATGAAATACTGTTTTGGGTCGAGAACCATGTTTATTAATGGCTCGAGTGGCATGTTGAGAGTGTCTGGCTGAGAGATGTCGAGGACCAATATTGTGAGGATGTTATGATATAAGAGAGGCCGAGTGCCTGAGAGTGATTGATGCCATGATTTGGCTTGTTTATAGAGCTTGAGCTGTAAAAGTCCCTCCGAAGTCTGTACACACCCCAAGTGAGCGCAGGTACCTACTGAGTGCGAGTGCAAGGTGCCGAGTGCCGAGTGACGAGTGATGGTGAGGCATGAGTTACAATGAGGATGCCCGAGGGGCTGATACTGAGTGACTGTGAGGTGCTGAGTGACTGTTATAGAATGATGGTGAGGTGTTGAGGGAATATTTATGAGTGATGATTATTCCGAGGGAAGATATTTTATGATATTTTACTGAGTTTTGATTATGATTTACTTAATTTTTCAATTTAATATTTTTGGGAGTTTTACTGAGAAATACTGGAAATATACTTGTTTTAAAGAATTTTTGCGGAAACTAATTTGAACTTCTATATACCTTATTGAGTCGTGGAATTTTATTGTTTTGTGGATTGGAGTATTTGTGTTGTGTGTTTCTTATTCTCAGACTGTGATTTATTTTCATTACTACTGAGTTGGCGTACTCATCATTACTCCATGTACCTGTGTGTACATATCCAATTACTAGTGCGGAGCAGTAGCCACATTCGTTCGTTATCAGCAGCATTTACGGGATTTCGAGGTAGCTGTCAGCGTCCGCAGCTTCTCCACTTCCCTTTTTATTATAGTATTAGCATTTGATTCATAGACATTTATTACGACATTAGCAGAGTTAGTTATATTCTTAGATGCTCGTGACCATGTTGACTCCAGTTCTGGGGGAATTGTTGAGACATTGGATTATTTTATATTTGCCTAAAGGCTTAGGAAATTTACATGCTTGCTATGCTGATATTTAATGATATTGCATTTGATCGTTGGCTAGCCTAGTTCCATGATAGGAGCCATCACATCCTGTTGGGATTTGGGGTCGTGACAAGTTGGTATTACAGCTCTAGGTTACAAAGGACTCAACGGTCATGGGAAGGTTTAGTAGAGTCTTGCGGATTGGTATGTAGACGTCTGTACTTATCTTCGAGAGGCTGCAGAACTATTAGAAAAAAAAAGAAATCTCATTTTCTTCAACTCTTTCGTGCCAATCTATTGGTTCTTGAAATCTAAACTCATGTTGTTTCATTCTCTCACAGATGGCGAGGACACGCAATATCGATCAGGGTGACTATAAATCGGCCAGACCCAGAAGGGGTCGGGGCTGTGGTGGAGTTAGGGGACCAGCCCGTGCAGCAGCCGGGACAGTACCACAGGATCCTCCTGTCATTCAGGGTCAGGTTCCCGCTGAGGGTATTCTAGCGGGACAGGCTCAGGCACCGGCAGTGCATATTGTTATTCCGAGTCTTCAGGAGACCTTGGCTTAGATATTGACAGTGTGTACCAGTTTAGCTCAGGCAGTTGCTATGTCTACTACTGCCACTACAGCTCAGGCCGGGGGAGGCATTCAGACTCCAACTGCCTGGACACCAGAGCCGGCTGTATAGGGTATTCAGGCACCCCGCGTAGTCCCAGCTCAGCCGGTTACCCCAGTTCAGGACTATGTGGTTCCTTCTATGCCTGAGGATGAGCAGCGCAGGCTGGAGAGGTTCAGCAGACTTCAGCCTCCGAATTTCAGTGGTACAGAGTGCGAGTATGCCCAAGAGTTTCTAGATAAGTGCCAGAGGATACTACGTACTGCGGGTATTTTGGACACCAGCGGGGTCTCATTTGCTACATTTCAGTTTGATGGTGCTGCTTTCACTTGGTGGGAGGCATTTGAGAGGCGTAGGCCGCTTGGTTCAGCACCACTCACCTGATAGCAGTTCTCCACGCTCTTTTTGGAGAAGTATGTTCCTCAGTCCCACAAAGAGGAGCAGCGCAAATAGTTTGAGCAGCTGCGCCAGGGAGATTTGTCAGTTACTCAGTACGAGATGAGGTTTTCCGAGTTGGCTAGACATACTTCAGTGTTAGTCCCTACTGACAGGGAAAGGATCAGGAGGTTTGTAGATGGTCTCACGTATCAGCTTTGCATTTTGATAACCAGAGACAGGGTGTGTGGAGCCATATTTGAGCAGGTTTTTGACATAGCTCAGGATATTGAGTCGGTTCACAGGCAGGAGCATGAGGAAAGGGAGGCCAAGAGTCCTCGGGGATCAGGTAACTTCAGTGGTGCCCCTTCCAGAGGGAAATTTGAAAATAGCAGAGGACGTCCATTTAGACCTCCACAGCCAGTCCGCCCAGCCTATAGTGGCTCATCTTCGGGGCAGGGTCCCCGCAGCTCTCATCAGGATCGTTCATCTTTTAGCGCCCTTCCAGCTCAGAGCTCATCCAGAGCATCATCATATAAGGGTTCCTCTATGCATGGTTCGTCCGGTGGTTATCATGGTGGTAGGGGTTCCCTTCAGTCCACATCTCCATCTCCAGGTAGTTTCTTTGAGTGTGGAGAGGTTGGTCATGGATGGAGGTTTTTCCCTCGTCGTGCTAGTGGATCATCTCAGAAGAGGGTTCAGCCCTCGAATTCAGCCCCAGTCACTTCACCACCTACTCAGGCAGCCAGGGGTGGTGGTCAGGCAGCTAGAGTCCTCTCTAGAGGGGGAGGTCGAGAAGGTAGAGGCCAACCATGTATTTATGCACTTTCGGCTAGGCCTGATGCTATGGCCTCAGATGCGGTGATTACAGGTACTATCTCAGTTTGTCACAGTGATACTTTGGCTTTATTTGACCATGGTTCCACATAATCTTATGTTTCATCGTATTTTTCTCACTTTCTGAATATGCCCCGTGAGTATTTAGTTACGTCTGTTCATGTTTCGACTCCGGTGGGCGATACTATTGTTGTGGACCGTGTGTACCGGTCATGTAGTATATCTATTAGGGGTCTGGAGACCCTAGTGGACTTGTTGTTACTCAGTATGGTTGATTTTGATGTGATACTGGGCATGAATTGGTTATCCCCATGTCATGCTATTCTTGATTGTCACGCTAAGATCGTGTCCCTAGCTATGTCCGGAGTTCCGAGAGTTGAGTGGAGAGGGTCTATAGAGCATGTGCCTAGCAGAGTGATTTCTTATTTGAAGGCTCAGCGTATGGTTGAGAAAGGATGTGAATATTATCTTGCTTTCATGAGGGATGTAGTAGTGAGACCCCTTCTGTTGATTCTGTTCCTGTGGTCCGTGATTTTTCAGACATATTCCCTGCAGACCTGCCACCTGATAGGGACATTGATTTTGGTATTGACTTGGTTCCAGACACCTAACCTATCTCTATTCCACCTTACCGTATGGCGCCAGCGGAGTTGAAAGAATTGAAAGAGAAGCTTTAGGAACTCTTAGATAAGTGGTTCATCCGGCCGAGTGTTTCACCTTGGGGTGCACCGATGTTGTTACTGAAGAAGAAATATGGCTCCATGCATATGTGCATTGATTATAGGAAGCTAAATAAGGTTACGATGAAGAACCCATATCCTTTGCCCTGTATTGATGACTTGTTTGATCAACTTCAAGGAGCTAGGGTGTTCTCCAAGATCGATTTGAGGTCGTGGTATCACCAGTTGAAGATTCGGGACTCTGACATCCTAAAGACTGCTTTCAAGACCAAATATGGTCATTATGAGTTCCTGGTTATGTCATTTGGGCTGACCAATGCCCCAGCCGCGTTCATGCAATTGATGAACATCATGTTTCAGCCTTGCCTTGATTCTTTCATCATTGTATTCATTGATGAAATCCTGGTTTATTCTTGTATCCAGGAGGAACATGCTCAGCACTTGAGGATTGTGTTGCAGAGGTTGAGGGAGGAGAAGCTTTATGAAAAATTCTCCAAGTGTGAGTTTTGGCTTGGTTCAGTAGCTTTCTTGGGGCAAATGGTGTCTAGTGAGGGTATTCAGGTTGATCCGAAGATATTGAGGCGGTATAGAGTTGGCCCAGACCATCCTCAGCTACGGAGATTAGGAGTTTCCTTGGTTTGGCAGGATATTACCGTCGCTTTGTGGAAGGATTATCTTCTATTGCTTCACCATTGACCAGATTGACCTAGAAGGGTGCTCCATTCAGATGGTTCGATGAGTGTGAGGAGAGATTTCAGAAGCTCAAGTCAGCATTGACCACAGTTCCGGTACTAGTTTTGCCTACTAGTTCAGGTTCTTACACAATCTATTGTGATGCTTCTAGAGTTGGCTTGGGAGCGGTATTGATGCAGGACGGTAGGGTGATTGCCTACGCATCTAGACAATTGAAGGTGCACGAGAAGAATTATCTAGTGCATGATCTTCAGTTAGCTGCCATTGTTCATGCCTTAAAGATTTGGCAGCATTAATTGTATGGGGTACAGTGTGAGATTTTCACTGACCATCATAGCTTGCAGTATCTGTTGAGGCAGAAGGATTTGAATTTGCGGCAGAGGAGATGGTTGGAGCTTCTCAAGGATTATGACCTTACTATTTTGTATCACCCGAGAAAGTCCAATGTAGTGGCCAATGCCTTGAATCGTAGAGCTGAGAGTTTGGGGAGTCTAGCTTGCCTTTCAGCAGCAGAGAGACCTTTAGCGCTTGATGTTCAGGCTTTAGCAAGTCAGTTAGTGAGATTGGATTTATCAGACCCTCCCCAGGTATTAGCTAGCATGGCTTCCCGGTCTTCTCTCTATGATCAAATTAGAGATCGGCAGTATGATGATCCGCATTTGTTAGTACTTATGGATAGGGTTCGTCGGGATGATTCCAAGGATGTGACTATCGGTGATGACGGTGTTATGAGGATGCAGGGTCGTATTTGTGTGCCCAATATGGATGGTATTCGAGAGTTGATATTAGCAGAGGCTCACAGCTCGCGGTATTCCATTCATCCGGGTGCCGCGAAGATGTATCAGGATCTGAGACAGCAGTATTGGTGGAGGCGGATGAACAGGGATATTTTTGAGTATGTAGCACGGTGTCTCAACTGCCAGCACGTCAAATATGAGCACCAGAGACCAGGTGGATTACTTTAAAGGTTAGATATTCCTGAGGGGAAGTGGGAGAGGATCACGGACTTCGAAGGGTTTCGATGCTATTTGGGTCATTGTGGATAGGTTGACCAAGTCTGCGCACTTCATTCCTGTCAGTACTACTTATACTTCGGAGCGGTTAGCGAGTATGTACATCAGGGAGATTTTTCGATTGCACGGGGTTCCAGTTTCTATCATTTCTGACAGAGGCACACAGTTCACATATCAATTTTGGAGGGTCGTATATAGAGGTATGGGTACTGAGGTAGAATTGAGTAATGCATTTCATCCTTAGACCGATGGGCAGTCGGAAAGGACTATCCAAATTCTGGAAGACATGTTACGTGCTTGTGTGTTTGATTTTGGTGGCTCATGGGATCAGTTTCTGCCACTAGCGAAGTTTGCATATAATAACAGCTACCAGTCCAGTATTCAGATGGCCCCATATGAGGCTTTATATGGTAGGAGGTGTAGATCCCCTCTTGGTTGGTTCGAGCGCGGTGAGGCTAAGCTATTGGGAACAGATTTGATTCAGGATGCATTGGAAAAGGTGAAGTTGATTCAGGAGCGACTTCGCACGGCGCAGTCTAGGAAAAAGAGTTATGCGGACCGAAAAGTCCGGGATGTGTCATTTATTGAAGGTGATAAGGTACTACTGAAGATATCACCTATGAAGGGTGTTATGAGGTTCGGAAAGAGGGGAAAGCTGAGTCCTTGGTTTATTGGTCCTTTTGAGGTGCTTCAGAAGGTTGGGGAGCTGGCTTATAGACTTGCCTTTCCACCTAGCTTGTCGAGTGTTCATCCGGTATTTCATGTGTCAATGCTCAGGAAGTATGTTGGTGACCCGTCTCATGTCTTGGACTTCAGCACAGTTCAGCTCGAGGATGATATGTCATATGAGGTTAAGACAGTGGCCATTTTGGCTCGCGAGGTCAGAAAGTTGAGGTCCAAGGATATAGCTTCGGTGAAAGTTCAGTGGAGAGGTCAGCCAGTGGAAGAGTCTACTTGGGAAACCGAGAGGGAGGTGCAGGGCAGATATCCTCACTTGTTTGAGACTCCAGGTATGTTTCTAGACCCGTTCGAGGATGAACTTTTGTTTAAGAGGGTAGAATGTAACGACCCGGTCGGTCGTTACACAGAATTTGCATTATATTTGTTGTTATTTCCTTATAATAGGTTTTCTATACTGTTTAGGATGTGTTAGAGTTGGTTAGCTCAGGTTCGGAGTGGTTATAGAAGGAGTTAAGACACTTAGCCTCTAAAAGTAGCTTTAGAGTTGAAAAGGTCAACTAAGAGTTGACTTATTGGTAAACGATCTCGGAATGCATATTTTATGGCTCGGATAGCTTCATTAGGTGATTCGGGACTTAGGAGCGTGTTCGGAATATTTTTGTGATGTCCGATGTAGAATTAAGCTTGAATTGGCGAAAGTTAGTTTTTGGCGATCTCCGATCGGCAGTGGAAAATAGGCTATCGGGGTCGGAATGGAATTCCGGAAGTTGGAACTGGTTTGTAATAGCATTTTAGATATGTGTGCAAAATTTCAGGTCAATCGGATGTGTTTTGGTTGGTTTCGGCGTCATAGGTGCAATTTAGGAATTTCAAAGTTCATAGGCTTGAATTTGATGTGATTTTGGTGTTTTGATGTTGTTTTTGGTGTTTCGAAGGCTCCACTAAGTTCGAATGATGTTATGGGACGTGTTGGTATATTTGTTGAGATTTCCGAGGCCCTCGGGTGGATTTCAAAACGTTAAAATCCCGGACTTTACATCCTTTCGCAGTTTTGGAGTGACGCACACACTGGATGACGAGTGTGGGGCGTGCACGAATTGAAAATTTGGAAATATGTTTCCTTTTTAGGAAACTATTGAGTTGTGAAACTGCTTTTAAAGCCTATTCTTTATAGTATTGATATGTTTTGATATAATTGGGCGGTAATCCATGTTTGGGGCCTAGTGCCGATCTGTTTTAACCCCGTGTGGACTATTTTCCTAATAATTACTCACTTAGAAATTATGATTTTACACTCAGTCTTTCCTGATATTAATTCTTGAAATGAAATACTGTTTTGGGTCGAGAACCATGTTTATTAATGGCTCGAGTGGCATGTTGAGAGTTTCTAACTGAGCGATGTCGAGGGCCAATATTGTGAGGAAGTTATGATATGAGAAAGGCCGAGTGCTTGAGAGTGATCGATGCCATGATTTGGCTTGTTTATAGGGCTTGGGCTGTAGGAGCCCCTCCGGAGTCTGTACACACCCCCAGTGAGCGCACGTACCTAATGAGTGCGAGTGTCGGGTGCTGAGTGCCGAGTGAAGAGTGATTGGGAGGCATGAGTGACAAGGAGGATGCCCGAGGGGCTGATATTGAGTAACCGTGAGGTGCTAAGTGACTGTTACAGAGTGATGGTGAGGTGCTGAGGGAATATTTATGAGTGATGATTTGTGGAGGGGCAGATTTTTGATGATATTTTACTTAGTTTTGATTATGATTCACTTCATTTTTCAATCTAATATTTTTGGGAGTTTTACTGAGAAATACTAGAAATATACTTGTTTTAAAGAATTTTTACGGAAACTGGTTTGAACTTCTATATAACTTATTGAGCCGTGGCATTTTATTATTTTGTGGATTAGTGTATTTGTGCTGTGTGTTTCTTATTCTCACTGTGATTTATTTTCATTACTATTGAGTTGTTGTATTCATCATTACTCCATGTACCTCTGTGTACAAATCCAGGTACTAGTGCGGAGCAGTAGCCATATTCGTTCGTTATCAGCATCATTTACGGGATTTCGAGGTAGCTGTTCAGCGTCCGCATCTTCTCCACTTCCCTTCTTCTTATAGTATTAGCATTTGATTCATAGACATTTATTAAGACATTAGCAGAGTTAGTTATATTCTTAGATGGTCGTGACCATGTTGACTCCAGCCCTGGGAGAATTGTTTAGACATTGGATTATTTTATATTTGCCTAAAGACTTAGGAAACTTTCATGCTTGGTATGATGATATTTAATGATATTGCGTTATTAGATTAAACTAAGTGTGTAGTTATGTGATGGTTGGCTAGCCTAGTTCCACGATAGGCGCCATCACGGCCTGTTGGGATTTGGGGTCGTGACAATTCTATACGTCAATACCTAAGACAAGTCTGATACAATACTAATACTATTAAAATACAATATTGTATCATAATTTAAGTTTAGAGTTGGTTCTAGGTGGATGTTTTAAATTGAAACTTGAAAAAGATGAAGACCAAAGTTGTATCATAATTGTATCACAATTTGTACCTAAAACAATATATGATACAATGCTAATACAAATATAATATGATATTGTATTAGTCTAAGTTTAGAATCGGTTTTAAGTTGTATTAGAATTGTGTAAGAATACTTTCAGGATTGTATCAAATTTGTATCTGAATTATGAGTACTTGTGAGTTCGTGACGAATTTCATAGTTTATATCACAAATATATGATAATTATATATTAATTTATTAGTATTGTATCAGGTAATATTTTGGATATTAATGTACCATCTACAAGTTATATACAATTATGATACAAGTATGATAGAATTATGTTTTACGCATTGATATATCTGATAGAATTCAAATACAATTATGATACAGTTATCATACAATCCATGAATATTTCTTCATTTTCGTTGTTGTCCGATCTCCCAACAAAAGAACGATGCAATTGATGATTTAATAATATAAAGCTGTTGCCAATTGTGGGAAGAGAGAAGATGGAGACTCTGGATGTAGATTAAGGTGTTTTGATGTAAAAAAAAGGAGAGAGAAGAGGAAAGAAAAAAAAGGTTCGGATATAATTGAATCCCTTAATTGAAGGCACTAATCATAGGGTGAGAGCCTTTTAAGGAGAAATCTACACAATTTGAAAGAAAAACCTAGATACTTATTAAAAACTACAAAACATAAAGAATATTGATAAATAAATTTCTAATATAGTATATCTAGGTAAAAATCGCAAAAAAAAAAAATATTTGACGATGGAATTCATGTTTTAGACTCTTGATGGGCTGAAGGGCGGTTTTAGGGTAAGGCAGATGAAGTCTTTACCTTAGGCCCCCAACTACTTAAGGCCTCAAAAATATATAATTTATATTTATATAATAATTAAAAAATTCAATGTTTAAGATTTTCTTAAATTTGATAGAGGTAGGATGGAGTGATTTAATAAGATAAATATTTTCTCTCATTAAAATAAATAATATATTTACCTTCTCATCAATTTATTTTTCTTTCTTTATGTATAATTTATTTTTCATGTTTCTCACAATTTTACTTTATAATTCCGACTCAAGTATCTAAATTAGTTGTTCATTTTTGCCCATTTGATTGATTCTTACGTGAGAAATCAAGTTCTTTTGTATCTCACCTTTTTTAACTAAGAAATTTCCAAGACAAGTATGGCGAGGTTAAAAAAACTCAGATGAATAATGGTCCCTTTATTATTTTCACTTAATACCAAACTTCCGTATAGCGGAAAGTTTAATACCATGACGTGCCTAACCCACACATCATGCGTTGCGTTCTCACCACTAAATCATATATGTAGATTCTTCTGGTATCTTATTATTATATTAATTTTATGAAAGAAGTTTAAGAGTCTTTTAATATATATTGATTTTAGGCCACTAGTTCTGTTGAGATCACTGCCCAACGAAATATTATTCTAACTTCATTCATATTTGATAATTAAATGACACATTCACTTTCTTTAATGATTTTATCATTGTTGTCTTATCTTAATTAAAACTCTACAAAATTTATGGACAATGTCAGGAATGGATGGTGGCTCAAGGGAGAGACTAGTAAAGCCTTGAATTTGGACCATGAGATTTTGAGGCCCCAAAAATTTTTAATAGTAAATTTTTATAATTTCTTTTTAGCTTAGACAATATTAAAGTGCAGAAAAATAAAAAAGAAGTACAAATTTTGTAAAAAAGAAAACAAAAAAGACGGTTTACTCTATAACATCAAAACATTTTAGAACTTGGATCAAACTACTTAAATATTTATATTAATAAATATATATTTTTTACAAATATATCAAGGAAAATATATTTTAAATACATGTCTAACTCTTATTTATTCAAATTATTGCTTACTAATATAAATAATAATGTTACTATGTGAAGTTAAAGGCTTTATGTGTAACGACCCAACTTGTCGTTTTAAGAATTCACGCCCCGTTCATCGACTTAAGGTCTCGAGAAACTTCGTAATATGCCTTATGACCAACGTGTATGGTCGAGTTTGGTTTTCGGAAGATTCGAAATTTAATTGAAAGAACAATTCTCATTTTTGAAGCTTAAATGAGAAGAGCTAATCGGAGTTTGACTTTTGAGCAAACGACTCCGGAATGAAATTTTGATGATTTCAATAGCTTCGTATGGTGATTTTGGAATTGGGCGTATGCTCGCATTTGGATTTAGAAGTCCGTAGGACAATTCGACACATTTTGGCGAAAGTTGGAAAAAAAAGGTTTTTGGAATGTTTGACCCGAGAGTTGACTTTTTGATATCGGGATAAAAGACGATTCTGGATATTGGAACATCACCGTTATGTGATTTATGACTTGTGTACAAAATTTGAGGTCAATCGGAATTGATTTGATAGGTTTCAACATCGAATGTAGAATTTAGAATTTGTTAGTTTTGAATAGGCTGGAATTGGTGTACGATCCGTGTTTTAGTGTTGTTCAATGTAATTTGAGGCATCGATTAAGTTCGTGTCATATTATGGAACTTGTTAGTATATTTGGTTGGGGTCTCATAGAGCTTGGATGAGTTTAGATGAGTTTGGTATTTTGAGCATAAGCATGTAATGATCCGAAGGTCCTTTTTTAGTTCTAGAGATCGGAATTCTGTCTCGAGACTTCCGGGAATTTGGTAATGAATTATAGGAATGATCTGGAAAGTTTGGTCTAATTTCATCAAGTCGCAGTTGGGTTTTTAGCGCGAAACATGAGTTAATTATTTAACGACTGAAATTGATATCGCATTGAGCAATTGAGCTCTGAATTGCGTGTCAATTGAAGGACTAGGTTCATATTATTATTTGTGACTCATAGGCGCAAGAATCGTTGAATTTCGAGTTCGTATGGTGGAGTTAGAGCCTTTTTAGTGAAAATAAATATTGTTGGTGCAACAGGATCTGGTGCGAACCTTTAGCGACCAGATTGGACACTTTTAGCGACGGGAATTTCCTTTTAGCGACTAGAACCATGTTTTTATTGAGAAACATTTTGTTTAGCTCATTTCAACATTTTTGGACGAAAAAACGCGGCTTGGGGCTATTTTTGAGTGAGAAATCATGGTAAATCTTGAGGTAAATCACTTGTAATAATTTCTACTCCATAATATTGAATTATCATCGAATAATTCGACCAATTACATATTTTTGAGGTGTAAACCAGGGATTTGGACCTAGGGATTTGAAAATAAGATTTGAGGATTTGGAGGCCGATTTGTTATTGGAATTTAGTAATTTTGGTATGGTTGGAATCGTGGTTAAATGGCCATTCATATTTCATAACTTTTGTCGGATTCCGAGACATGGGCCCCACGTGCGAATTTTGAGTTATTTTCGGATTTTATTGGAAATTTAGTATTTTCATATGGGATTGATTCCAATAATTTGTGTTGATTGTATTGAATTATTTTTTGCTAGATTCGAACCATTCATAGTTGGATAATCGAGGAAAAGGTCTGATATCGTGATTTGAGGTAAGTATCTTGCCTAACCTTTAGTGGGGTCATTACCCCTTAGGCATTGAGTCTTATGTAAAAATTGTGTGAATGAAAATCATGTACGCGAGGTGACGAGCACGTACTTGATTTATATGTTCAAGTTATATTGGTTAAAATTCATAGACACCCTTATGTATTAAAGTGAAAAAAAAATTATTGGACTTAGTAAATTCTTGATTTGTCATGCCTTATTCCTTGTTTGTCGAGTTTGTATTTATATGATAATTAGGTGTAAATTTCCATTCGGAGTTTCATGTGAATTCCGTGTGTTTTTTCATTTAATATTTCTTGGAAATAATTATATTATGAATTTCCCATCTACAATTAATTAATTAATTAAGTTTAAATTGAGGTATTAATATATTTATCGAAAATACGGATTAAAGAAGGTGTCGTCTTATGTTGAGTTAATTTTCTATCTTTTTTGTTTTTATCAAGGTTTATGTATTTTGTGTGGAGCCTTGGGCTATTTGCTGTGGAATTAATCGATTTTGTTTTATCCTTGGAATTGATTGTGGCCTATGGGCAATTTATAATATGAATTGCTGTTATGTGTTGTCATGGTAATATCCGTGTAAGCTATTGTATGATTTGGATTACTGTTATGCGGCGGATAAGGGTGGCATTCCATTCTTGATATTATGTGGGTATAAGGGTGGCATTTCACTGTGGTTATGTGTTGATATATTGTTTGGACGGAGAGGTAAGGGTGGTTATTAAACGGAGCGATAAGGGAAGCTAATATATGAGCGATAAAGGTGGCTATTATAAGAGTGATAGGGGTGACTATAGGAGAGATAAAAGTGGCTATTGTCAGGGAAGATATGTGGTGATGTGGGGATATTGTGTTGGTGATTTTATGTGATGTTGTGATTTTTTGGTGATTCCTTTTATATATTGTGCAATTTATTTTATATATCTAGTAAAAATTGACAATAGTCAGATATATGTTAAAATTATGAGCTTGTAGATATACTCGGGCGGATTATGATATGGGAATGAGGTGCTGGGGATAAATGATGAATTTATTATTGGTACGTGAATTGTCTGTACAGTTATATGAAATATGGGCACTAGGTGCGTGGTTATATAATGAAAATGATATTGGCATGTGAATTGTCTGTTGCAGTCGTGATATGAATTGTGGGCACGAGGTGCCGTGAGTAAATGATGACGATATTGACACGTGAGTTGTCTGTACAGTTGTGATAGAAATATTGGTATGAGCTGCCGTGGAAATATGAAAATGGCTTGAGACCCGTATTTTATGATTTTTGAAATGAGGTGTCACATGGTGACTTTTATTTGAAACAATTATATTCGAAAAATATTATTTGAAAAAATTATATTAGGAAGATATTTGTCTGAAAGAAATATATTCGAAAGATATTTATTTAAAAGAACCATAGGCGAAAGATTTATATTTGAAGGACTTGATTAATTGGTCGTACTTGTATTCATTATTTGCTGAGCAATATTTATAGGATTCTTATTGCCCTGCTGTTTATATCACTGGTTGATTATTGTTGCCATCATTGTTATTTGTTTCCTATTATTTTCGTATGCTATATTGCACAGGTTATTAGACTAGTAAGTGTCTTAACTGTACCTCGTCACTACTCCACCGAGGTTAGTCTTGATACGTACTAGGTACCTCTGTGGTGTAATCATACTACACTTCTGTACATTTTTTGTACAGAGCCAGATATTGGAGATATCAGGCTCAGACAGAGTTACAGTGTGATCGCAAGGATTCAAGGTAGAGTTGCTTGGCCGGTGCAGTCCCTTGGAGTATTTCTCTTTTACCGTACTATCAATTATTATTCGAGAAGTATTGTATATTTGATTTTCTTAAGATCATTTCATGTATTCAGTTACAGTTCGTGACTCAGTATTACCGGTCTTGAGAGGTTGTATGATTATTTTCATTGTTAGTTTTGACACTTGTATTAGATTCTATTTTTAAATGGCTTGAATTGTTATTATGATCGGCTTACTTAGTCTTAGAGACTAAGTGACATCACGATGTCTGTGGTAGAATTTTGGGTCGTGATATTATGTCACTTAAGAATATTATACTATAAACAACAAGCACAAAAAGAAATAGCAACACTAGCTTTTTTGCATATGCGTGTATGCATACATATATGAATTCTAATATTAAAAAGTATAGGGTCCTCTAATTATCATGAGCAAAAAACATAAATAAGCAAAATTTTAGGAAAATGTCCACAAATGTAGCCACAAAAGATATTGTATACACAAGACAACTAAATAATTATATTACTGTTTAATCAAAGAATCGGATTCTTAATCAAAGCTATTTTAAGAAGTATTCGGGCTTCTGATAACCAAGAAAATTCACTAAGAACAATAATAGAAATTAGACTTGTAAAATAGGAAAACAATAAGTGCACAAAAATGTAAATATATTTCAGTAGTGGTTCGAACGTGTGTCTACAAGTGAGATCTTACTCCCTTTTATAGGGAATTTCTTAATATAACATCTATTCTTCTTAATTATTGAGCATTAATGAATATTTATATCATTAATGTAACGTTACAATATAATTGTAACTGTTGCATGAAGATTCTGTAAAGTTTAGCTCATTTATTGAAGATTCTATGAATCTGCCCTGGTTCATTCTGACCGTTTCTCTTCAACTCCTTAATTAAACTGGAGCTTCCGCTTCTAATTATCTCGTGGGTGTTTACCCCATACCTCTTTGTTCTGTACCTCTTTCTAAGCTTTCATCCAGCTGTCACTCTTCCATTGCTCCACGTATATTGCTTTTTCACCCAAGATATTACACGTGTAATGTCTATTTTTTACCAATATACATATAGTCCCCCCACTTACCATTTATTTATCAATTGAATATTTGGTAAGTGAATACTCATTTATGGCGGGAATTTTTTGTCGTCGTTTTACTCGTACCATTGCATCTGTCTCTGAACGTACGCGTCACTTGTCACTTCTATTAAATTCACGTTCCACGTGGTGATTTCGGATTGGTTATGCAATTCATCAACGAACTTTAGGGATTTTTGCGGCTGCATCAGTCACGAAGAGACATTTTTAATAATGATTTTCACATCAGTATCTTTCCATTTTTGACGGTTGCCTTCATGTATAAATATCCCTTTTTACCTTTGCTTCTATGAAAAACTTCTAACTTTTTTTGCTGCTTAAAAGTCCTTCTTTCATGCAAATATGTCTTCTTTAAACCAAGACCCAAAAAAAGTAATAATAGTCGATGAACTATCTCCTTCTTCTGTTGCGATCCGGAGTAGGAGGGGCGGTATATTAAGGAGTTTGGGCTCAACACCTTCTAGAGGGTCTTCTTCTTCTCAACGTAACATTACTGCCCCACCAACTTCTGGGGTTATTGTTACTCCATCTTCTTCTAGGGATAGAGCTTCTAGATCTTCTTCTAAGAGTAGAGAATCCAGTGAACCACTTCGCGAACCAAAGGTTGATGAGATTGTACCCGCTGAATTTTCTTTCGTAAATGACAGTGAAGCCATAAGAAAATAGCCTTCTTCCATGACGTCTCATGATCGCGGTGATCTTTACCCTACTCAAATTACTGAGGGTTTGATTTCTCTTGTGCGCAGAGAGTGTTATTGGAAATTTGATTTCCCGGTCTTGATCCCCAATGAAAATCAAAGGATCAATTCTTACAAAGCAGGCTATTCTTTTGTATATACCTACCCTTTTACTTTGGGTTTCAGGCCTTCCATAGACCCTGTCATTATAGAGTTTTGTCGATTTTTTAACGTGTGTTTGGGACAAATCGGTCCTATCGTTTGGAGGGCAATAGTATGCTTCAGATATTTGGCTAACTTGGCTTCACTTCCTTTTACCTTTTATCATCTTATTCACCTCTACTCTCCCAAGTTATTCCGCCAAGGAATCTTTACTCTTGTGACTAGGAGTAAGAGAGTTTTAGTCATTCCATATGATGATAAAGATAGAGGTTGGTATGCCAGGTTTGTTGTTGTCCCTACAGGTGGATTAGTAGGTGAAGAAAATTTACCCTTCCCTAAGAAGTGGAACTTTGCACGTTAAGTTTTGTTTACTCACTTATTTCCTTATTCTTGATAGATGTTCAGTACTGTCACTGTTCTTGTCTTTTTTCAGCAACCATGGGAACCATCGAGGAGATTTTCGATTTCTGTGGTTGGGTAGAAAAATTGTTGTTGATCGTTCCAATGGAAGAACATTCTTGGAAATACCTTTCTGCAAGGTTTGGTTGGAAAGTAAAAACCCATGGTAGTTTTTTTCTTTTTTTTTTTTACGTTTCCCTTTGCTCTCTTTTTTGAATTTCTCTAATCCCTTTTGTTTGTTAGGGTTTTCCGCTCGTGGTGTCACCGCTGCTGCTATAACTGCTTTGAAGCTCTCTTTGGCCAAGGCTCAAGAAATTATCTTAAATTCTTCTTCATCAAAAAGGAAAGCGGATAGGACTCAAACCTTAGAAAATGAGGAGGAGCGGGAGGAAGGCTCATTGGTTCGTAGGCCACGAGCAAGAAGAAGAGTCATGTCTGATGACTAATCTGCTCCCCTTACTGGTCCATCTTCCGTGAATCCTGATCATTCTACCCTTGCATACTCTGAGGAGGAAACTCCATCTGCATCGACTGAGTCAGTTGAGCAATTGTTCCATCAAGGTTTTGGCTCAATTTCAGAGGAGACGCCTCTTGCCATCTTTCCTCCTTCTGCTCCAGTGGAACTTTAGCCTGCCGTGCTTGTTGTTGTTTCTGCTTCCTCGTATGTGCCACTCGTGGCTCCTTCATCTACCCTTACTACGGTGCCTTCTATTATTGAAGTAGGGTCTTCTAGCAATGGGGAGATGAAGCGAATTATGATCGAGGTTCCTGTGGAAGGTAGCCTCTTAAAGAAATCAAGCCAAGCGGATGTATGGTTGAAGCCTTTGATTGGCCCGGTTGAAAATTCAAAATTGGAAAGTCATAGCTCCTTAACATGGATGAATGATATTGTACACTCATATTTGAAGGTAGCCTTCTTGTTATTTCTTCTTAACACTAGCCTTTACCGTATCTAATTTTCCTTTTTTTGTGTAGATCAATCTCATTGGTACGGAGTTGATGAAAAGGATTGTACAAATGGAGCAGTTAATGAATGACCACCATACCAAAGATGATAACTAGAAGGAACAATTTGAGAGCCTTCAACTTGATATGGAAGCAGTAGAAGAGGAAAAGTGTACCTTAGAGCAACAGGTTAGAGTGATAGCAGCAGAATTAGCCATTGAGAAGGCTTTGTCGAATCAAGCAGGCGAGGATAATAAAATCCTGGAATCCTCATTTGCAGAACAGATTTCCCGTGCTTCTGAAGAAATAAGAAACTTGAAGGATTTGCTAAACCAGAAGGAGACTTATGTTGCAGAACTCATGCAATCACTTACTCAGACCCAAGAACACCTCCGTGAATCCTCTAACAAGGTTCAATTTCTGGAGAGATCCCTTGCTCCTTTACAAGCTTCCTACGATGCTGTTGTGGTTGAAAGGGATGAGCTGAGAGTAGACATTGAACAATAGGAGAAGGACTATGAAGCTCTGGAGGATAAGACAGTTGTTGATGTGAGTTGGGCTTACTTGAATTCCCGGTTTGATACATTAACAGAAGTGGTCCAAGAAAACTTTGACTTACAAGCTGAAATTGCCAAAACTAAGGAGACAATTGAAAGGTCTCGGTAGGGTCAAAGTTTTTCATCACCTAACTAAGCCTACGCGATCGCGGACCTTCCCACACGATCGCATATAAGAAAACCAAATCTGTGCACCAGAAAATATGCTGCTATAACACCAAGTCTAAAATTGATCTGCTAACCATCCGAAACTCACCTGAGGTCCCCGGGATCTCAACCAAACATACCAACAAGTCCTAAAACAAGATACAAACTTAGTCGAGCCTTTCAATCACATCAAACAACATCAAAAACACGAATCTCACCCCAATTCAAGCATAATGAAACTAAGAAAATACAAATTCTACAAACGATGTTGCACACAAGTCACAAATGACCCCACATACCTACTCCAAATCCAGGAACCCTAATTCGAGCCCGTACCCACAAAGTCCACTCTCGGTCAAGCTTCTAAATTTCCAAATTTCTATTTCAAGCCTATTTCAACTATCGACCTCCAAATCATAATCCGGACACGCTTCTAAGTCCTAAATAACCCAACGGAGCTAACAGAACCATCAAAATTCCATTTCGGAGTCGCTTACACATAAGTCAACATCCGGTCAACCATTTCAACTTAAGTTTTCAACCTTGAGACTAAGTGTCTCAACTTATTCTGAAGCCTTTCCAGACCCGAATCAACTACCAACAGTAAAGCATAAAATGAGCAGTAAATGGAGGAACGAGGATGCAACTCTCAAAATGGCCAGCTGGGTCGTTACATTCTCCCATCTTAAGAAAAAGCTCGTACTCAAACGGGTCTAGAAATATACCTGGAGTCTTAAATAGGTGTGCATATCTACTCCACTTCTCCTGCTCGGACTCCCAAGTAGCATCCGCAAATGGTTGACCTCTCCACTACACATTCACTGAAGCTATGTTATATGACCTCAACTTTTAACTTGCCGATCCAAAATGTCCACAGGCTCCCATCATAAGTCAAATCACCATCCAACTGAAGCGTGCTGAAATCCAACACATGAGATGGATCACCGACATACTTCCGGATCATAGAAACATGAAATACCTTATGCACACTCGACAAACTAGGGGGTAAGGCAAGCTTGTAAGCTACCTCTGCGATCCTCTAAAGTACCTCAAACGACCTGATGTACCGAGGGCTCAACTTGCCCTTTTTCCCAAACCTCGTAACACCTTTCATGGGTGAAACCTTGAGCAGTACCTTCTCCCTAACAATGAAAGCAACATCACGAACCTTCCTATCAGCATAACTCTTCTGTCTAGACTGCCGTGCGAAGTCGATCCTAAATAAATTTAACCTTGTCCAATGCATTCTGAACCAAGTCACAACCCAATAGCCTAGCCTCACCCGACTCAAACCAACCCACCGGATATCGACACCATCTCCCATACAAAGCCTCATATTGATCCATCCGAATGCTTGACTGGTAGCTGTTAGTGTAGGCAAACTTTGCGAGCTGCAGACATTGATCCCATAAACGCCCAAAATCAATAACGCGTAGCATGTCCTCCAATATTTGAATAGTGCGCTCGGACTGTTCGTCCATGTGAGGGTGAAATGTTGTACTCAACTCAACCTGGGTGCCCAACTCTCATTGTACTACTCTCCAAAACTATGATATAAACTGTGTGCCCCGATTTGAAATGATGGGCATTGGCACACCGTGAAGGCGAACGATCTCGCAGATGTAAATCTCAGCCATCCGCTCTTAAGAATAAGTAGTCCCAACTGGAATGAAGTGCGCAGACTTGGTCATCCACAATCACCCAAATAGCATCGGACTTCCTCGAAGTCTGTGGGAGCCCAACTACATAATCCATAGTGATCCCCTCCCATTTCCACTCTAGAATCTCTAGCCTCTGAAGAAATAGACCGGTCTCTAAATCTCATACTTTACCAACTGATAGTTAAGGAACCAAGCTACAAACCTCACTATATCCTTCTTCATTCTTCTCCACCGATAATGTTGCCTCAAGTCCTGTTACATATTCGCGGCACCCGGATGAATGGAATACTGTGATCTATGGGCCTCCTCAAGAATCAACTAACGTAGCCATCTACATTGGGCACACAAATCCGACCCTGCATCCTCAACACCTCATCATCCCCAATAGTAACATCTTTGGCATCACCATGGTGAACTGTGTCCTTAAGGATAAGTAAATGGGGGTCATCATACTGGCGCTCTATGATGCGATCAAATAAGGAAGACGGAGAAACCACACAAGCCAGAACCCGACTGGGCTCTGAAACATCTAATCTCATGAACTGGTTGGCCATGGCCTAAACATCAACTTCAAGAGATATCTCACCAACATGAATGAATTCAAGGCTACGCATAGTCACCGCCTTTCTACCCGAGGTATCGGACAACACATTGGCCTTCCCAGGATGATACAGAATAGTAATATCATAGTCCTTTAGCAGCTCCAATCATCTCCGCTGCCTCAAATTTAGATCCTTTTGTTTGAACAAGTTCTAGAGGCTCCGATGATCCGTAAATACCTCAAAAGACACACCGTAGAGATAATGCCTCCAAATCTTCAATGCATGAATGATAGCAGCTAACTCCAAATCATGAACAGGGTAGTTATTCTCATGAGGCTTCAACTGACGCGAAGTATATGCAATCACTCTACCCTCCGGCATCAAGACACACCCAATACCGATCCAGGAAGCATCACAATACACAGTATAAGAGCCTAAAGTTGAAGGCAAAACTAGAACTAGAGCTAAGGTCAAGGCAGTCTTCAGCTTCTGAAAGCTCTCTTCACGCTCATCTGACCACCTGAAAGTAGCACCCTTTCGGCCAATTTGGTCAAAGGTGATGCTATAGACGAGAAACCCTCCATGAAGCGCTGATAATTATCGGCCAAGCCGAGAAAGCTACGAATCTCCGTAGTTGAGGATGATCTGGCCAATGACGAGTACAAAAAACACACTTCAATATGATCGCTAGTCGAATATAGTATAATATAACATCGTATCCACGGAGATTGGAGTTAAACAATATTATTGTAGTTTGTAACGATATTTCTATCCAAGATGATCAACATTTGAGAATTATGTGATTAAAAACTAAATTAACTAGAATCTAGAGCTAATTGACTAATGACAATTGAACAAGAATCAAGCAATGAAGGTTATCAGTGGGAGAAAATAGGGGTTGATAGGATAGGTTCAAGATAATTGTTGGGATTTAACTCTAGTTTATTCACTTCTAATGTTTAAGTGAGTCTCTTGAATTCACTCATTTATTAGTTCAAACGTTTAGTAGAAAATCCTCTCTCGATTAAGTCTCAACCTCATAATAAGAACTAAATTAAGCTCGGTGAAGATGTGCAAGAATTCATAATAGATTGGTCTTTAGGAGAACCTCTCTCGATTATCCTCCTAACTAGGTTAAATCAATGAATCAACTAGCCTCTTTCGATTACTAAAAATAATTAATGAACTCAACCAACAAGAATATGCAAAGATATCACAAGTTATGCCTCTCTCGATTACATGAACATGTGAATATAGATACAATAATTGTATCATCCAAAATGATTCAATACATAAAGACTAGATTTATAATCCATAAACAAATATCAATGCACAAAATCCATAGAATCCTAAAAAATAATTATTCCATAGATATGGAGCAATTCATCACAAATATGTTTAAAGTAAAGAAAAACATAAAATGATCCAAACTCTTGTCTTGAGTGAGGATTGAATGATGAACTCTTCGTGATTTTGATTCTCCAACTCCTCATTAGACTCTTTAGGTCTTAGATGTGTCAAAAGTCCATAAAAAAACGTTTTCCCATGTATATATACCAAGTAGGGTCGGGCCCAAATGAAAACACCTTTCCTTGCACGAAATAAGACAATTACTTTGTAAAATTTGCACAGGCGCGCCGTATGGGGAGACGCGCCATGCAGGGAATTAGTGGGGAGATCTAGAGAGTTGAACTATGACAGACAACAGAAAAATGCACAGGCGCGGTGCCCAACGTGCTACCCCACACGCCGCGGCTGTGGAGTTTTCTCAATGTACGAAATTTTCCTCACTTTTTGATATCCAGACGTGGTTTTAAACCCTCAAACGCGATCCTGGCTTAATCCCTTGGTCTTATACTCAGACTTCAAAGCTCCAAATAGCTCGAACACATTCTGTAACATCTACATAGCTCAGAATCCTCCTACAAGGCGTAAAACACACAATTAGTGCAAAACACTAGCGATTAAAGCTTAAACTCAATTAAAGTGAAGTAAATTAGAGTGCAATAATAGACTAAAACACGAGATTATAGCCTACCATCAGCCAACTCTGAACCGCATCTATCTTCTTTGGATCCACTTGAATCCCCTCACTGGACACCACGTGCCCCAAGAACGCCGCTGAACTAAGCCAAAACTCACACTTGGAGAACTTGGCATAAAACTTCTCCTCCCTCAACTGCTGCAACACAATCCTCAGATGATGGACATGCTCTTCCTGGATACGAGAGTACACCAGGATATCATCAATGAATACTATGACAAACAAGTAGAGATAAGGCTGAAGCACACTGTTCATCAGATGCATGAATGTTCCTGGGGCATTGGTCAGCCCAAAAGACATTACAAGGAACTCATAATGACCATAACGGGTCCTAAATGCTGTCTTTGGAATATCCGAGTCCCGAATCTTCAACTGGTGATACCCAGACCTCAAATCGATCTTAGAGAACACCCTTGCTCCCTGAAGCTGGTCAAATAGATCATTAATGTCCTGATCTCGTCCAATTTCACTCCTCTATTCGAGGTTATGAAAACGATCGATGCAATAGTAATACCCAACAAAAGTCACGGTCAAATTCCGCAAGGATCTATAAGTATAGGAGTTAGTAGTATACAAATTAGAGTGTGAGTTTCTATATCTAAATTTTCACTTCCGCTAAGATTGGGTTGTTTTAGAAATATAAATTAAACTACGATTGCAATTTAAGAAATAAAACTAGAAGATTGTTTTTGTTGTTTTTCAAATGATATAAAAGGCCTAGGGCTATGGCCTTCACCTAGGACTTTGCCTAATGGTTTGTAAACTTTAAAGCTTGTTTTATTGGTCGGGGCGTATTATAACTATCAACACTCAGTTACTCACTCAATACCTCTCACTCAAAGAGTGATTTTTCAAATTTTTCTTTCTCAAATCCAAATGGGTATTGAACAAAACGATTGATAAAAAGCTCAAGTCAGGTTTTACTATCTCTAGGTTCAACCCTTTAATTGGGCTTATCAATCTCTCGATTGACCCAATTTCTCGCTAACTAAGTTTTCCTAGACTAAGTCTCTTTTTATCAAGTAGAGAACAAGTCAAATAGGCATGAACTAATATTTGCAACCATTAATTTTTCAAATAAAAGCAAGAACAAGGCTAAATAATAAACACCCAATCATAAACAAGGAATAATCAAACACTCATTAAGTTTACACACTAGGTTTGGATCGCAACCCTAGTGAAAATCTAGCTACTCATACTTAAAATGGAAGAAATAGGAGAAGAAATGATAATTAAACTCATGTTGCTAATTAAATTGATAAACTTTATGTTCGAAAAGCTCAAAATAGCAAAAACTACTAAAAAGAGTAAAAAGAACCATCTACTGTAGCAGCTAATGTCAAAAGTTAACCTAAAGAAGTTAAACTCTTATATTTATACAGGGATGGAAATCTCGGACAAAAATACCCTTTTGGAGGTTCTGTGGTCGCACAATTTCATGTGGGGTCAACACTTTTGTTCAGCTTGACAAGATAGGACGTATGCAATCGCATATTTTTGAATTGCGATCGCACCGCATTCTTTCTGCGGTCCGCGGAATAGTAACTACGGATGCACCTTGCTCTTCTGCGGTCCGCACAATTGTAACTACGGCCGCACAACTCTTCTTCTGCGGCCGCACAGTAATTGTGCGGTCCGCACTTTTAGTAGAATTTGAAATGCAGGTTCTCTAAACTTTGCTCTGACCCAGCTTCTGCGGCCGCACAATTCATGTGTGGAACACACTTTGCACCAATCTCTAGTGGATTTTTCTTCACAACCTGTGGCCGCAGATGATATTCCATGGTCCGTACTTCTGAGCTTTTGTGCCTTTTTTGTCCTTGAGTTCAGATTAATCCTTCTTGGGTTAGATTTCATCTCGGGGGCTTCTCTTCCAATATTCTTGCAATTAAGCACATTTCATCAGTTTTTGGGAACACAATTAAATACTTTTGGACTAAAACGAAAGCTAAAGGGCGCTAATAAGTAGTCAAAATCCACACTTATCAACTCCCCCAAACTTAAGCTTTTGCTTGTCTCCAAGCAAATAAATTAATTTCCACCTCCACAAGTTAAGACCTATTCCAGCTAATCAAAGGTGAGTTATTCACACATCAATTGGGACCAAAAATTAACCACACCACTTATGAATTATCAACAAGGCAACAAGTTAAACTTTTAAGAACAGATAGTTCTAATGTGACACTTGAGCATCAAGAGTTTATTTTATTCATCAAGGAAGATCGGTCTTTCATGTAGGTCATCGTGGATCCCAAACTCCTTCTATTCTACTCTCTATTTTCCTTTCACTTCAGAATATAGCACTAAATCTAAAAATTTGTGAAAGGTTCACTCATCTCTCTTAAAAGAATGTCGCAAGTACAACTTTAAGTACCATAGGCTTACCCTTATGTAAGTCACCACTAATGTAAACTTACTCGGCTTGAAATCACGTAGGGATTTTTTCGCAATGCAATGAAGGCTTTTGGACTAAGGTTTATATGCTATGATAGAACAAGTTCATCTTTCCTTAAGCACTCCATTTTCTTTTCTCGGCTCATGCTTTGCCAACTCTTTGAGGCATTTTCTTTTCCTTAGGGGAACTAGAGAGGATTAACATCACTCTTTCTTGGTCATGATATTCATTTTCTCATTCTTTGATTTTTCCATGCTTTGCATCATTCCTTTTCTTTGAATCCCTTCAATTCTTCAACTTATTCACTTTCTTTTTGCATTTTCTTTTCGTTCTTTCTGTTTCTTGCCTTTCCTTATCTTCATTTCGCTTCTCTTTTGTGCCTTGATACCTTTTTCAAACTCCTCGTCTCTCCCCCCCCCCCCCCCCCCCCCCCCAAAAAAAAATTACGTTTTTAGCCAATTGTTTCACAAGAGTGTTAAGGAAAGTTGGGTTACCAATATAGGGTCACGACAAAATGGATAAAGGCTTGTAACATGGTTATCAAATGAGAAAGGTTTTAGGCTGGAATGGGACGAATAGGGATAACAACATTGGTGGGCAATGGAAAATTTCAAGCGCATTAAGGAGAGCCTACAATCACTTCTCAAGCCAAGGAAAACTTAAAGTTTCGCCTACAAGCTCATTTGGGGCAAGTTCTAGACCATTCGCACGGGTACTTGGATTTGCAACAACAACATCTCACCTCTCACGCAACTGGATTGTTAAAGAGGATAGAGTCGAGGGCCCACAACAACCATATTCAAGATTGAAGATCACAATGGTTCGATTAAACCACCTGATGATTGCCTAAGTCAACACAAGAGTCAAAAGGTCACTAACTAGAGATATTTCTTTCCAAAAAACTTGTTTTTAACCATAAGCACATAGTTAAGTCTGTTGGTACCAAGTGAAGCATGTTTGACTCTTCAAGCATGACTCAATTAGGTCTTTTTATTCATTATTATTACTATTCTTACCTAAACATCAAAAACGAACTCGATTCCTTAAGAGGGTTGTCACGCCATCCGTCGTTGGGAAGAGTCACCCGTTACACAAAAAATCACCTTTGGAAAGAACCGTGGCATTAAGAAAATCAAAGGCGTATTTTCCACTAAAATATAAAAAGAAGCTATTAAAGCAATAAGAAGCTACTAATTCAAAAACAAGACAAACATAAAAGTAAAAGAAGCTATAAAACAAAAAACTGTTGAAAGCTAAAAGAATATACATAATGAGAGATGAGAGAGAGAATATATACGTAATGAGAAAGAAGAAGAAAATCGTAATAAATTAATTACAGGCCAAATGTTTTATTGTTATCAAAATACATAATCATCAAAATTTCAAAGAAACTCCAACCCCCCTCCCCCGAATAAGAATAAGCATTGTCCCCAATGCGTTATAAAATAAGAGCAAAAGAAGGGTGAGAGTGAAGAAAACTCCCTATGGCTATGTCGCCATTTTTGTGTCCCCAGCAGTGGTACCGACCTCAATCTCCTATTGGATCTCATCATCCTCAAGTCCGGGAGTGGATGGGTTGGTGAACATCTGACGGACTACCTCCGCAGTGTCAGCAGCAAAGTCTGGCTCCTCAGGCTGGTTAGCTGCTACGGTGGGATCTGTGGAATATGCGTCTAGGTGGTGCGGTTCTATCAACATGTTAAATGGAATGTCTCTGGCTGCTACAAGCTTGGTGACCTGTCGCCGGAGCTTATCCACTAACTTCATTGATGCCTGTGACTTTCGCATATTCTTCACTTCCTTGGCCAATTCTTCAATCACGGACCCATGATGTACCAGAGTGTCCATAATATTGTTATGACTGTCCAGGATCTTCTTCGAGGTTTCTTCAACTGTGGGGGTAATCTGGGGTGTCGGTATAGATGATTGTACTGCAACATGACCGGATATGTCAGACAACTTTGCAGTAGCTTTCTGCATCCAGTTGTTGGGCTAGCCAGTGTCAGGAGGCTCGTAGAGCTGCGAGTGGAGCAGAGGGAATAGGCACCGACTTCAAAGACGAGGTGGGAGGCACTGGGACTGAAGGTGGAGGCATGGCAGTTTCACTAGAAGAAGGCTCTACTGAAGTGAAAGGCATATTTTTTGACTCTGCAGCTACCACCAAAGGCTCATCAGACTGTCCTACGGTAGTAATCGGCTGACCCTTTATCTTCGGGTTCTTCGGATCCATCAAAGAATACCAAGAGATGGGCTACTTGCCCGAACCTTCGTGTCAAAATCATTGGGCTCTACCCGTGCATCCGTAAGGTACTTAGTGAGGGTATTGGGATACGGGTAGGAGGTATCAGCCTTTCTGGAAACCACTAACATGTTTGCGACATCACAACACCCACATTGATCGGGTACCCGACCATAATAGAGGCGTAGAACTGCCCGTGGGATAGGTAAGTTTGTCTCGTACTTGAATGGGTCTAGTCTGCTACATACAAAGGTCTTCCATCCCTTCGCCTCAAAATTTAGGGTGTTCCACTTAATAGGAACCCCTGCAGTGATCCATGGTGGTGGTGGCCCCGGGGCTGCAAGAAGCTCAGCTAGCCATGTGACAGCTGCAACACCCCTCACCAGCTTCTCCAAATACTATGTCGGCTTAACGTCCTCAAACCCCAAGTAGGAGTTCAATGTGTGCTGGTCGAATCGCACCTTCAGATTTCTCACTTTTGTAACTTTGGTCCCCTTCTTTATGTGTGCCACATTGGCATATAAATGTCAGACCAAATACTCCTTGGCGTCCACAACTAACTGAGTGAAACACATCCACCCTTTGCTCTCTCGAAATTGTGTCAACACGGCTAGATTATACTTGTCAAGATCTTGAAGTTGGAACTAATGCTCGAGAGTGAACGATCACACCGGCCACCACCCACGAAAGCTGGTGAAGGCAGCTAAACTCACAAAACGGTCATCCCAGACCTCTTTCTTCTTTAACCTCTCAAGGCCGGCAAACATAGTATCACCCCCTCGGACATCATTCATAATATCATCAATAGTAGCTTCTGGTGCCTCAGGGACATGTGTAGCAGAGGGCTATGAAGCCTGACTTTCACTCTCCGAACCCTCGAAAATGCTATGTGAGGAGGAAAGTTCGTCCCGGAGTTGACACCTTCCATGTCGCTGATGTGGCTGTGATTGGACAGTAGGTTTCGCTAGCACTAAGTCACCCTCTGATGCTTCACAAGATGGGGCATATGAACTAGATTCGGACAACAATAGATTTCTTGGTGATTATCTTTTGGAGGGGGAGGGGTAAAGTTCTCTTAACTCAACCTCTGGAAAGGTCACGCCTCCCCTTTGTGGTATAGTGGTGAATATTCCCGCATGTCACGTGGGTGACCCGGGTTCGTTCCTTGCCAACGACGCCAAAAATTGATCTCGTCCAATTTCACTCCTCTATTCAAGTATGAAAACGATTGATGCAATAGTAATACCCAACAAAAGTAAGAATCGAATTCCGCAAAGAGCTATAAGTATGGGAGTTAGTAGTATAAAACTTAGTGTGTGAGTTTGTATATCTAAATTTGCACTTCCGCAAATTGGGTTGTTTTAGAAATCTTAATTAAACTACGATTGCAATTTAAGAAACAAAACTAGAAGATTGTTTTTGTTGTTTTTCAAACGATATAAAAGGCCTAGAGATATGATCTTCACATAGGTGTTTTCCTAATGGGTTGTAAACTTTAAAGCTTGTTTTAATGGTCGGGGTGTATTATAGCTATCAACACTCAGTTACTCACTCATTACCTCTCCCTCAAAGAGTGATTTTGTCAAATTTGGCTTTCTCAAATCGAAATGGGTATTGAACAAAATGGTTGATAAAAATCTCACGTCGGATTTTACTATCTCTAGGTTCAACCCTTTAATTGGGCTTATCAATCTCTCGATTAACCTAATTTCTCGCTAGCAAAGTTTTCCTAGACCAAGTCTCTCTTTATAAAGTAGAGACCAAGTCAAATAGGCATGAGCTAATGTTTTCAACCATTAATTATTCAAATAAAATCAAGAACAAGGGTAAATAATAAACACCCAACCATAAACAAGCAATAAATCAAACACTCATTAAGTTTACACATTAGGGTTGGGTCACAACCGAAAATCTAGCTACTCATACTTAAAATGGAAGAAATAAGAGAATAAATGATAATGAAACCCATATTGCTAATTAAATTGATAAACTATATGTTCAAAAAGCTCAAAATATCAAAAACTATTAAAACAAGTAAAAGGAACCGTCTACTGTAGCAGCTGATGTCAAAAGTTAACCAAAAAATGTGAAACTCTTCTATTTATATAGGGATGGAAATTTCGGACAATAATGCCCTTTCGGAGGTTCTGCGGTCCTAAATTCCATATGTAGTTCACACTTTTCTTCAGCTTGACAGGATAAGAAGTCTGCGGGTGTGGCCGCACTTTTGGTAGACTTAAAATGTAGGTTCTCCAAACTTTGCTCTGACCCAGCTTCTGCTGCCGCACAATTTATGTGCGGACCGCACTTTGCACCAACTCTAATGGATTTTTCTTCACAACTTGCGGCCGCAGATAGAATTCTGCGGTCCGCACTTCTGAGATTTTGTGCCTTATTTTTGTCCTTGAGCTCATATTGCTCCTTCTTGAGTTGGATTTCATCTCGGGGCTCATCTTCCAATATTCCTGCAATTAAGCACATTTCATCAGTTTTCAGGAACACAATTAAATGCTTTTGGACTAAAACGAAAGCTAAAAGGCGCTAAGAAATAGTCGAAATCCCCACTTACCATACGTGGCAAAGGAGACTTGTTCTTGATTGTAACTTTGTCTACCTATAATCGATGCACATCCGCATTGCACCATCCATCTTCTTCACAAACATAACCGGTGCACCCCAAGGCGGTACATTGGGTCTATTAAACCCCTTATCAAGAAGTTTGTTACGCTGCTCCTTCAATTCCTTCAACTCAGCGGTCTCATAAGATACAGTGGAATAGAAATGGGATGAGTTCCCGACACCAAGTCAATACCATAGTCAATATCCTTGTCGGGCGACATACCCGGCAGGTCTGGAGGAAACACATCCGGGAAATCTCGCACCACCAAAACAGATTCAATAGCAGCGGTATCAACACCAACATCTATCACAAAGGCCAAATAAGATAAACAAACCTTCCCAACAATCTGTTGGGCCTTCAAATATGAAATCACTCTGCTGGGAACATAGTCTAAAGAACCTCTCCACTTGATCCTTGGCAACCCCGGTATCGCTAACATTACGACCTTAGCATGACAATCTAGAACAACATGACATGGAGACAACTAATCCATACCCCAAAACATGTCGAAATCAACCATACTAAGAAATAATAGATCAACTCTAGTCTCCAATCCCCCAATAAACACTACACATGATCGATATACACAGTCCACAACAATAGTATCGCCCACTAACGTAGATAGATGAACATATGAAACTAAGGGCTCATGGCACATATCCAGATAATGAGAAAAATACGATGATACATACGAATAAGTGGAACTATGGTCAAATAATATAGAACTATCCATGTGGCATACTAAGACAATACATGTTATCACTGCATCTGAAGCAACAACATCTGGCCTGGCAGGAATATCATAGAATTGGACATGACCGCCACTTGATCGGCCTCCCCCTCTAGGGTGATCTATAGCTGCCTAGGACCCACCCCGAGCTGGCTAGGGTCTCCACTCCCTAGTTGATGACAACATAGGTTCTCACTCCCTAGTTGATGCCAGCATAATCTGATGTCAACATAGGGTCTCCCCTCCCTAGTTAATGTCAATATAAGCTCTATACTCCCTAATTGATACCAGCATAACCTGATGCCAACATAGGGTCTTCATTCCCTAGTCGATGCCAACATAGGGTCTCCACACCCTAGTTGATGCCAGCATAACCTGATGTCAAATGGGGTCTCCACTCCCTAGTTGATACCAACATAAGGTCACCACTCCCTAGTTGATGCCAGCATAACCTGATGCCAACATAGGGTCTTCATTCCCTAGTCGATGCCAACATAGGGTCTCCACACCCTAGTTGATGCCAGCATAACCTGATGTCAAATGGGGTCTCCACTCCCTAGTTGATACCAACATAAGGTCACCACTCCCTAGTTGATGCCAGCATAACCTGATGCCAACATAGGGTCTCCACTCCCTAGTTGATGCCATCATAACTTGATGCCAACATAGAGTCTCCGCTCCCTAATTGATGCCAACATAGGGTCTCCACTCCCTATTTGATGCCAATATAGGGTCTCCACTCCCTAATTGATGACTTCCCAACATAGGGTCTTCACTCCGTAGTTGATGATTCAAACATAGGGTCTCCACTCCCTAGTTGATGCCAGCATAACCTGATGCCAATATAGGGTCTCCACTCCCTAGTTGATGCCAATATAGGGTCTACACTCCCTAATTGATGCCAACATAATCTGATTCCAGTATAACCTGATGCCAACATAGGGTCTCCACT
The DNA here is from genome assembly GCA_005239525.1 of Nicotiana knightiana. NCBI lineage: Eukaryota > Viridiplantae > Streptophyta > Magnoliopsida > Solanales > Solanaceae > Nicotiana > Nicotiana knightiana. The sequence continues at coordinate 50,256 of ML384773.1, read as the reverse complement.
CCCTAGTTTATGCCAATATAGGGTATTCACTCTCTAGTTGATGCCAGTATAACCTGATGCCAACATAAGGTCTCTATTCCCTAGTTGATGCCAATATAGGGTCTCACTCCCTAATTGATGCCAGCATAACCTTATGCCAACATAGGGTATCCACTCCCTAATTGATGTCAATATAGGGTCTCCACTCCCTAATTGATGCCAGCATAACCTGATGCCAGCATAACCATATGCCAACATAGGGTCTCCACTCCCTAGTTGATGCCAACATAGGGTCTCCAATCCCTAGTTGATGTCAGCATAACCTGATGCCAACATAGGGTATCCACTCCCTAATTGATGTCAATATAGGGTCTCCACTCCCTAATTGATGACTTTTCAACATAGGGTCTCCAGTCCCTAGTTGATTTTGCTTTTAGACATAGGGTCACCACTCTCGTCCTTTTGTTGCTTTCAATAATGAAGTAAAATAGAGTTTTGTTGCAAATAACTCACGATTTTTTCCTAGTGAAAACTGGGGCAGAAAATTTTCTTTCATTTATTTTGGTGCCTGAGCAGGTTATACCTCGAGGCACGGGTTTTGAGATGACCAAAAGAAGATGTCTCGATCGAAAGAAAAGAAAAGAAAAGAAAAGAAGTTGAATCCAAGTGCAGAAGCGGAGAAAAATGTGGATTGTTCAATACATGACTGAAGCCACAAGCTCTGCATGTCTCGCCTTGATCCGAAAAACTGAAAAAGAATGAGCTAGCACCTGCAGCTAACAAGCATCAAGATTTAAATCAAAATTCTAAATGAAGAACCTTTCAAAACTCAAAATCAAGCTTCAGAAGACTTATAGATAGGAATCTTGTAACTCATAGCTGATAGGCTTGTTTAGTTCTTTTACATTTTGATTTTGATGTAATAATGGGACAACAGACCGGAGCCTTGAAGGAACCTCGCTCGACTCTCGAACTCATCACCCCATCATTCTTCTTGAACTACATGCGACCTGATTCCCTTATAACCCGGTATATGTAGGCTGTCCAAAACCAGGACTCAGTTGCACCTTTCCTTTGTTTATTTTCCCCTTTTGAATAAAGGTTTAGTCAAAAATTAATCACATGGCTCACCTTGTCTTTACCTGAAAACTCTTCATGTTTTCAAGCAAAGAGAGGCATGCTGTGAGCACCTAATTTTTGACCAAAATCAAAATTTTCACCACTTTTTAGTATGTAAATATTATTTGAGTTTAATCTATATACTTTTACCTTTATTTCATTTATAATAGGTTTTATTTAAGAAAATTAAAAATCACAAAAATTATATGTTTTTGATTTAAATATTTAGCTAGTATTTTTTATTTTTTACTAATGAGTCATTTCCATGTGTCAAGATTCTTCATTATCTTTTCTGACAAACTCACGTGCTCTCCTCAAACGCTCACATGCCCATACACACTCTTTTTTCTTGGCCACCAATTAATCCCTATTCCTTCTCCTATATAAACACACACAAAAAAGAGAGGACCTAGACCTAATTCCTAAACCGGAAGACTCACCTTCACAGACATAGGTGGATAAAAGAGAGGGAGCGACTGCGCCTCTCTTCTTCTTCACTGGAAGCACTCTCTCTTTCACTNCCCCCCCCCCCCCTCATTCTCAAACCTTTAGCTGCCTCAAGAAGACCTCTCTCTCGTTTTCTGTCTCACTTCTATCACCGGAGAACTCGCCGGTAACGAGAGAGCAGCAGCCACCAAAACTGGCCAGACACTCCAGCGAAATACTCCCAAAACTGACACCGAAATAGCCCAGTGACGCCTTAAAACAGCCCTTCTAACTCCATTGAAACTCACCCCCAAAGCTCAGCAAGAAATTCAACCAAAAAAGAGAAGCAAAACCATCTTCGAAATAGCTCGAAAACAGCTTCAAAATCAGTTCAAAATCAGCTCCTAAAACACCCTTAGAACACAAGCTTTAGTCGAGTTTGAGGTTGCGGGCGAGGTTGTAGTTCGTTAGCTCCGGTTGAGTCCAATTGATGTTCATGTATATCGGAGAATTTTTGTTCATCTATAAAAGATTCAGTTTGGAGGCTCGTTGTTCAGATTCGTTTAAGGTTTATTCTTCCTTTTCCTTACTGTCTTCGCTCCTAATACCATAGATTTTTTTTTTTGGTTAGTTTTCTTTCGATTTTTGCTACTTTGCCTTATTAGCTGTTTGAGTTAGTATTTTTTTTTATTTTTATGGAAAGTTTAATGTCATTGGTTTAGTCCACTTTGTGATTGTTCAGATTAGAATTGTATGGGCATAGCTTGGCGAATGATTAATCAGTGTTTGATGGGTCATGAGTTTTTTTTTTTAAAAAAAAAAAAAAAGGGGAAAGCTATGTTTGAGACTAACTATTAATGAGAGTGTTTCACTAAGTGGGCAAGGGAATTTTTTTTTCTGTTAAGGATAATTGGTTATATTAGACCGTTAACATTTAGTTTGCTGTCCTTTCATAAATTGGTTGGCCCAATTATTGTAAATCTATAAGATGTTATTTTCCTTAATCACTACATAGGCCAAGTATCAATGAAATTCATAATATATTCCCCATAATTTTACTTCCATAACTTCGTGCCTCGCAATAATCTCAAATTAGCTTTAGGAATATAATAAATGAACATCGTAGCTTGCTTTAGGCTCGATGAATAATCAATATCGTGACTATGGTTATGGTTCCCCTGGCATAGTCGTGATACATAATTCTTCATTTGGGTTTGTATTTCTTGTGACCCGACCACAACTTCAAATAATAATAAAATAAAACATGTCGTAAATCGTGAGTGCATTTCATGTGGCGTGGTTTGTAATGTGTACAAAAACAAACGAGTGTGCGACATCGTGACTTGTTTCAAATAAATTTCACAAATACTAAAAGCGGTTTTAAAAAAGGAATAAAATGCACATAGGTTCAAAATATGTATTAATCAGATAATTAGGCCAATTATTAATAGTTAAAGCGACCGTGCTAAAATCACGGAACTCGGGAATACCTAACACCTTCTCCCGGGTTACAGAATTCCTTACCTGGTCTTCTGGTTTTCGCAGACTTCAAACGGAGTCAAATTTTCCTCGATTTGGGATATTAAAATAAATCGGTGACTTGGGATGCCATAAATTATTCCAAGTGGCGACTCTGAAAAAATAAACAAATAATCTCATTTCGATTATGTCACTTAAATTGAAAAAACTCTCATATCCCTCTTTTGTGAAAAAGGAGGTGTGACAGGTTGCACTCAAGTATTCAGGCTAGTATGGACCGAGAGGTTGAGATGGGGACTCCTTATCACTTAGTAGTAGAGATTGCTCGCAGGATTGAGGGTTACCGTCAGAGGGGTAGAGAGCAGATGCAACGGGACAAGAGGTCCCGTTTTTCGGGAGAGTTCCGAGGTGCCCCAACTGGGGGCAGAGGTCATTTTGGGAAGGGCCAGCGCTGCAGACCCCCATATTTAGCACCACCACCTCCTCGGTGAGTTCCGGCGCGGCTCTATTTTACTGTTATGCCAGAAAGTTCTTACCGCCCGCCAGCTATCCAGGGCTCTTCCATTGGATACTTCGGTCATCAGAATTCTTCTAGTGTCTATTTCAGTGCCACGCCAGAGAGTTCGTCCGCCCACCAGCCATTCAGGTTTCTTCCAGTGGGTATTCAGGCTACTAGGGTCAGACCTCAGGGCAGCAGATCACTGCGCCGAGAGGTTGTTTTGAGTGCGGGGATCTTAGTCTTGTGCGGAGATTTTGCCCTAGGCTTCGGGGCAAGGTAGTGCAGAAGAGCTAGCAGCCCATGATTACAGCACCAGTTGTCCCACCAGGAGTGCGACCGCCCAGAGGCGGAGGGCATGTGGGTAGGGTACGTCCTAGAGGTGGAGACCATATAGGGGGAGGCCAGCCAAGTGGCGCTCCAGCCAGATTTTATGCTTTTCGGCCAGACCAGATGCAGAAGCCTCAGATGTCGTGATCACGGCTATTATCTCTATCTGCGGTAGGGATGCTTCAGTATTATTTGATCAAAGTTCTACCTATTCGTATGTGTCATCCCTGATTGCTCATTTTCTGGATATTCCTCGTGAGTCCTGGGTACTCTTTTTTATGTGTCCACTCCTGTGGGCGATTCTGTTGTTGTGGATCTGATTTATCGGTCCTGTGTGGTTACATTCTGCGGATATGAGACTAGAGCGGATGTCCTGTTACTTGATATGACTAACTTTGAGGTCATCCTGGGCATGGACTTGCTATCCCCATATCACGCCATCCTTGATTTCCATGCCAAGACTGTTACCTTTGATTCTAGATTTGTCGAGGTTGGAATGGAAGGGTTCATCTGTCAGTACATCTAGTCGGGTCATCTCTTTTCTGAAGGCTCGACCTATGGTCAAGAAGGGTTGTTTGGCTTATCTAGCTTATGTTCGGGATACTACGGCGGAGTCTTCGACGATTGATTCAGTACCAGTAGTCTGAGATTTCTCCGATGTGTTTTCTTCTGATCTTCCAGGCATGCCGCCAGATCGTGATATCGATTTTTGTATTGACTTGGCTCCAGGTACCCAGCCTATATACATCCCACCGTACCCTATGTCTCCGAAACAATTGAAGAAGTTGAAAGAACAACTTGAGGAGTTGGTAGTAAAGGGGTTCGTCAGGCCAAGTGTATCACCTTGGAGTGCGCCAATATTATTTGTGAAGAAGAAAGATAGGGCTACGGGGATGTGCATTGATTACCGCTAGTTGAACGAAGTCACCATTAAGAATAAGTACCCGTTGCCGCGTATTGATGATTTGTTTGACCAGCTGCAGGGTGCTAGGGTGTTTTCTAAGATCGACTTGACATCGGGGTACCACCAGTTGAAGATTCGGGACTCAGATGTTCCGAAGACTGCTTTTCGTACTAGATATGGCCATTATGAGTTTCCAGTGATGTCTTTCGATTTGACTAATGCCCCAGCGGCTTTTATGGATTTGATGAACAAGGTGTTTTCAGGCCTCATATTGATTCGCTTGTTATTGTCTTCATTTATAACATTTTGATTTACTCACGTAGCATGGAGGAGCACGAGCAGCATTTGAGAGTGGTGCTTCAGACTTTGCAGGAACAAAAGCTATATGCTAAGTTCTCCAAGTGTGAGTTTCTGTGGCATTTTTGGGGCATATGGTATCAGGTGAGGTTATTAAGGTGGATCCCAAGAAGATTGAGGCGGCCTAGAGTTGGTCTCGTTCTACTTCGGCGACTGAGATCAAGATCTTCTTGGGGTTAGCATGTTATCATCGCCGGTTCGTGGAGGGCTTCTCATCTATTACAACACCTTTGACTAGATTGACCCAAAAAGATGCTCAGTTTCGTTGGTCCAATGATTGTGAGGTGAGCTTCCAGAAGCTCAAGACAGCTTTGGCCACAACACCAGTCCTTATGTTGCCTTCCGATTTGGGATGTGTATTATGTATGGCGATGCTTCACGCGTTGGCTTAGGTTGTGTATTGATGCAGTAGGGGCGAGTTACTGCATATGCTTTACGACAGCTGAAGCCCTATAAGAAGAACTATCTTGTGCACGATTTCGAGTTGGCCGCGATTGTTCATGCTCTTAAGATCTGGAGGCATTATCTATATGGGCTGTCTTGTGAGGTTTACACTGATCATCGCAGTTTGCAGCATTTGTTCAAGCAAAGGGATCTCAATTTGAGGAAGCTTAGATGGCTTGAGTTACTGAAGGATTATGACATCACCATTTCTTATCACCCAGGGAAGGCGAATGTAGTCGCGGATGCCTTGAGGAGGAAGGCAAAGAGTATGGGTATCTTGGCATTCATTTCAGAAGAGTAGAGGCCACTAGCCTTGGACATTCTGTCCTTGGCTAACAGACTTTTGAGGTTGGATATTTCAAAGCCCAGCCGAGTTTTTGCTTGCGTCATTGCCCAGTCATCACTATTGGAGCAGATCAAGGCTCGACAGTTTGATGATCCACACTTTATGGTTCTCAGGGTTACGGTACTACAGGGTAGTGCTAAGGAGGTTTCAATTGGCGAGGATGGTGTTCTGCGACTCCAGGGTCGTCTATGTGTTCCTAATGTCAATGGCATGAGGGAGAGGATCTTAGAGGAGGCGCACAGTTCTCGATATTCTATTCACCCAGATGCTACGAAGATGTATCGTAACCTGAAGCAACATTATTGGTGACGGGGGATGAAGAAAGACATAGTTGAGTATGTAGCTAGATGTCTAAATTGCCAGCAGGTTAAGTATGAGAACCAGAAACCAGAAAGACTACTCCAGCAGATGACTTCACCTGAGTAGAAGTGGGAGCGCATCACTATGGACTTCGTAGTTGGGTTGCCACTGACTTTGTGGAAGTTTGATGTAGTTTGGGTCATTGTAGACAGACAGACTAAGTCGACACACTTCAATCATGTGATGACTACGTATTCTTCAGAGAGATTGACCCAGATTTATATTCAGTAGATAGTTCGGCTGCATGGTATGCTTGTTTCCATCATATCAGACAGAGGTCCTTAGTTTACTTCGCATTTCCAGAGAGCCATACAGAGTGAGCTGGGGACCCGTGTAGAGCTCATCACCGCATTTCATCCCCAGACCGACGGGTAGTCTGAGCGGACAGTTCAAATATTGGAGGACATGCTCAGAGCATCTGTGATTGACTTTAGAGGGAAGTGGGATCGATTCTTTCCTTTGGACGAGTTTGCTTACAACAACAATTACCAGTCCAGTATCGAGATGGCTCCATTCGAGGCTTTATATGGTCGGCGGTGTCATTCTCCTATTGGGTGGTTTGAGCCCGGCGAGGCTAGGTTGTATGGTACTGATCTGGTGAAGGATGCCTTGGAAAAGGTAAAGTTGATTCAGGAGAGACTTCGCACAGCACAATCCCAACAAAAGAGTTACGCAGATCAGAAGGCGCGTGAATTATCATTTACGGTAGGCGAGAAGGTTCTCTTGAAAGTCTCGCCGATGAAGGGAAAGTTCAGCCCAAGGTTTATAGGCCCATTTGAGGTGTTAAGACGAGTTGGAGAGGTTGCTTATGAGCTTGCTCTACCTCCCAGCTTATCGGGAGTTCATCCGGTCTTTCACATGTCTATGCTCCGTAGGTACCACTCTGGCTTGTCACACGTGTTGGACTTCAGCATGATTCATTTAGATGAGAGTCTGGGTTATGAATAGGAGCCAGTTGCCATTGTTGATAGACAAGATCGCCAGTTGAGATCTAAGAGGATTTTCGCGGTAAAGGTCCAGTGGAGGGGTCAACTAGTCGAGGAGGCGACTTGGGAGTCCGATGAGGACATGCAGAACGGATACCCACACTTATTCAGCACACCAGGTATGATTTGAGACTCGTTCGAGGACGAACATTTGTTTAAGAGATGGAGAATGTAATGACCCGACCAGTCGTTTTGCTTTCTAGAATTGCGTTCCCCTAAATAAGACTCCCCGTATGTGTTTTTACTGTTTATGACTTGCGGGGATGGTTAGTTTGAGATTTGGAAGGGTTCGGATTGAAATCGGAACACTTGGTTCCTTAAGTTGGCCTAAAAAAGCTAAGTTTGACTTCGGTCACCATTTTAAGTAAATGACATCGAAATCGGGATTTGATGATTCCAATAGGTTTGTATGATGATTTTGGAGTTGGGCGTATACTCTTTTCGGGTTTTGGATCACCCGGGAGCATTTCGGCACCTAATATCACAAGTTGGTTCTTGAAGAATGTCGAACTTCTTTAAATTTGGTTTGGAGCGGGTTTTGGTGTTATCGAGGCCCAAATGAAATTTCGAGTCTGGGAATAGTTCCGTAATGTCATTTAAGACTTGCACGCAAAATTTGGTGTCAATTCGAGTAGTTTAAGTACGTTTCGGCGCATTAGGAGTAAATTGAAGAACTTGAAGTTCATAAGTTTGTTTCAATTAGTTCTGGGGTGCGATTCTTAGTTTTAATGTTGTTTCGGGCGTTCGGAGAGTTCGAGCGAGTCTGTTTTATGATTCCAAACTTGTTGTTATGTGCAGGCAGGGCCCCGGGAGCCCCGAGTGTCAATCAGACGAGGCTCGGACCAAGTTGGAAATTTAGAGCAGCAGCTGAAGCTCCCTAGTTCTGTCATAATCGCACATGCGCTTGGCCAGCTGCAGAAGCAGAATAGTGAGGGAAGCTCAGCAACAACAGGTGCGGACGTTTTAGCGCACCTCTGTCCCCGCAGGTGCGGATGGGCTTGCAGAAGCGGGCTTTTATCCACAGATGTGGAGCCTGGCCAGGTGAGGAAAAGGGGAACCTGCAAGAATTTTTCGCAGGTGTGGTACCTTAAATGCGGCCAAATCACCGCAGGTGCGAAAATCGCTAGGTAGAAGGGTTCATTTAATAAAGGACTTAGACCATTTCTAACACATTTTTTCTCACTCTTGGGCGATTTGAGAGCTTTTAAGGAGGGGTATTTCGACCTAGCTTTGTGAGATAAGTAATTTCTACCTAATGTGAGTTTAATACATAGAATGTGGGTGTATTTTACCATGAAAATTTATAGAAATTATTAGATGAAAAATCTAGATTTTGATAAAAATGAGATTTTATTACGAAAATAATTATGGGACTTAGTGAAAATTATATATTTATGTTCCTAAGGTTGTGGGTAACAACTTTCTTCAAAAATTTTCGGAATCCGGGCACGTGGCCCCGGAGATGAATTTTAGAAATCTTGCATTTAGAATTGGGTAATCACTTTAATAGTTGGTATGTAAACTTTTGAGCATAAATTGATTAATTTATAGAATATTTGACTAGTTTCGATTCGTTTGGCACCAAATTTGAAGGTTTGAGAACATTCTTGAACCGGGATGTAGGCCTTGAGTTGAGGTAAGTCTCTTTTCTAACCTTGTAAGGGGGAAATTTCCCCATAGGCGAATTAACTAGTATGTGTGTCTATTTGTGTGGGGCTAGCTACGTACGAAGTGACGAGAGTCCGTGTATAGCTACAAATGATACTAAAGTCCGGGTAGTCTAGGACCCATATCATGCTATACTTGAAATGATTGCGCCCTTACTCATTAATCGATTTTCTTAACTCATAATTTCAAAAATGTAAGAGAATTCCAAAGGGATAAGTTTCACTTATTTGATGTTGTGAATAGAACATTTGACTGTTATTGAAAAACTTATATTTCTTTAAAGTGTTTTCTATTTGTGGAGCGGGCCGAATGCCTCAGTAGTAAATAGATGCATTTATGATTTGCGCCGTTCGACCCTCGGCAGTGCACAATTTAAATAAATATTATGTTGGTTCGGGTCGTACAACCTCGACATTATTTGCGCATGATAACTCTTGGGATTTTTCATAACTGATGTTGCTTCAATGTTTGATGAAAGATAAATTTGGGATTTCATAATTGTGAAAAAGGATATTTATAATCTTTGACTGTCTAGTTCTAGTATATTTCTTGTTATCAATACTTAGTTATAATTTTGACTTATTATCTTTAGCATTAGTAAGTGTTAAGTCGACCCTCGTCACTATTTTTTCGAGGTTAGATTGGATACTTACTGGGTACATATTGTCTTACATACTCACGCTACAGTTCTGCATTTAACTGTGCAGGATCTGAGGCAGGTGCATATGGATATCCGTCTGGAGCGCATACTTGATCCTGGTTCGAGATTTCACGGTGAGCTATCCTTCCGAGCCGTTCAGCAGCATGCCAGAGTCTCTCTTTTGTTTTGCTTCTGTCTATTCTATTTCAGACAATATGGTAGACACCTTTTGTATATTCTTCTAGTTGCCACATACTTGTGACACTAGATCTTTGCACACATTATTAAAATTGTGATTTTGGGTTCTGAGCCTATGGTTATAAATATTTCTAGCTGATTTCATTTATTAACTTACATATGTTTCTCATTAAATCTTCTAAATTAAGAAAAATTACTACATGGGAAACTCGTTCAAATGGAAAATCATTAAGTTATTCATTGTTGCCTTGGAGAGAGGGGGTGGGAGATGTGGGGTAGGGGAGAGAAGGGGGAGGGGATTGGGGTTAGATGTGAGAGTAGGTGGAGTTTTTGAAAAATATTTTCCTAATTTTTTCTAGGAAAGTCATTATCCTTCAAGTTTAGGAAAATGTGATCTAGGAATGTATTTCCAAACTATTTTATGCAACCAAACAGTGAAAAATAAAAAATATTTTCCGAAAAATATTCATCAGCATAGCAAAACTTATAAGATTTTCAATAATGAGCATTTTTTATCTTCGTTAATGTTTAATAAATTTCAACTGTTAGATTTAAGAAAAACGGTGAAGAAAAAAGATTTAGCCAGAGATATCAAAAATCCCATCAAATCTCATAAACTTCAAAAAGGAAATTTGCATCACACACTAGAAATAGACTAAGTAGGCGTTTAGACATAAAAATTGTAATTTTATAATTAAAAAAAAGTAACATTTGGAGTTAAGTTAAATCATGATTTTTGGAATTTGAGATTATGTTTGGACATGTATTTCACTTGAAAAAACATTGCAGTTTTGTGAGTGAAGAAAAAAATTTTCTGACAATTTTGAAATTTTTTTCTGAAAAACTCATTTTCGAAATTTTTTTAAATCTTGCCTCAAATATTTCTTTCCCCTACAAACTGTTTCTTTTTTCACCATTCCCATATTATAGAAATTTACTTTATCGGAATTCTCAAGTCAAATATACATCCGAAGCTATAAAATGAGTTAACATTTGAAAATGAAAAAAGAAAAACAATGAGATACCTTTTAAAAATAACTACTCTCTGCAGTAGCATTGACAATTCCATATAAAAATAAAGAAAAAGAAACAAAATAACTATTTATATATACCCGGTGTTTGCATCAATTATATTATTTACAGAATAAATATTCATTAATCATAATTAATGACGAAAATCTGTGCACCCAACATATTATGCATTTATTGATATATTTTTAACGGAAAAGGGCCATATATGCCAGTAAACTATGCGCATTAGGACATATATGCCCGTCCTCAATAGTTTGGCACAGATATGCCCAATCCGTCCAATACTTGCTCATTCATGTTCTTAGTTTAACGGAACCACTATTTTATCTTTCTTAAATAATTAATAATCAGACCCAACCAAAATCTGCTGACCCGATCCGTTAGGACTCGACTCACCCTTATTTCAAAGATATTTTTTGATATATTATTTTTGCTTGATTGAGAAATTGTGTGATAATCATATTTATTTATTTGAGTAATTTGATAATCGGTTTTTTTAATACATCATTTCGGGAAGTAATCTTACTAAAAGTAGTACTCCAATTGATATTTATTTATTATTTTAATAATATAATATTCGAGTTAGTTTGTGCTTTCTTCAATCATTTTATCGTCTATTTTTATTTTTCTCAGTGGTGCTTGTTATTAAATAATTAATTAATAAAATTGAAAAGAAGGACCACTGTTTTTGTTATGAAATAATATTTGTTATGAAATAATTAATTAATAAAAATGGAAAAGAAGCACCACTGTTGTAACAATTTATTACTTATTTCATAACAAATTTTTAATGCAGAAAATAATCCAATAAACTAATAATCAATCATATAATGTTCACTTATCTAAACAAAAAAATGGATCCATCAGGTTAAGTTATAGTGAACATGGAGTTATTTGTAATTGTATTGGTGAAAAATACAAATAGATTGTGAGAAAAATAAAAATAGATGATAAAATGATTGAAGAAAGCACAAACTAATTCGAATATTGTATTATTAAAATAATAAATAAATATCAGTTGGAATACTACTTTTAGTAGGAGTACTTCCCGAAATGATGTATAACAAAAAAAAGTCGATTATCAAATTGCTTAAATAAATAAAAATAATTATCACAGAATTTCTCAATCAAACAAAAATAATATATCAAAAAATATCTTTGAAATAAGGGTAGGTCGGGTTCTAACGAATCGGGTCAACAGATTTTGGTTGGGTCAAGTTATTAATTATTTAAGAAAGATAAATAGTGGTTCCGTTAAACTAAGGGCATGAATGAGCAAGTATTGGACGGATTGGGCATATCTGTACCAAACCATTAAAGACGGACATATCTGTCCTAATTCGTATAGTTCACTGGCATATATGGCCCTTTTCTTTTTCTTTTTTTAAATAAAAAACTGGCAAGCTAATTTTTCAAAGGTGAAAGAACAATGTCGTAAATTGTTAGGTGTGTCTTCTGATTTTTTTTACCATATTTGATTTTCTTATCTTCTGAAGGGAGGTAACATATTTACCATAATAGGTTTTATCTCTTACGAGAAAAGAAAATATAATATTTTCATATTTGGCTAGTCCTTTTTTGGAGGTATTTTAGACTTCTATAGATTAAAGATTTGTCCTTCTCATTTAATAGCATCTGCAATGTAACCATAAGGGTTTGAGAGTCTTGTTTATGGGAGATTTTTGGGGCAAATGTTAGACTGCCACTTGTGTTTGCCTCTTTGTGAGATTGCTCTCTCGATATTTTGTTCTCTTTTTGTATAGTGGATTACTCATCTACCTATTAATCGAACCACATTAAATATTTATGTCTCTTTTGATATATTTCTCTGTTGATGTTTGATTTATCATCGTTGATAATGGTATACTTTGATAGCATTCACATGACACTTATTATTTCGATCCTGACATGAATAACTGTACCAAACGGAATGTGAGTTGCACTACAAGAGTGTACGACTAAGGTCAATTTGGTAATCCTTTCCAAATAATGTGTGTACAATATATGTGGAGCATTTTCTAGCCCAAGATAGAGAAGAAATAGGAAGATATAGACTTTCGATCAGGATTTTTGTTGCAAGGCGATTTCTCAGCTCCTGAATAAGTATTGCAGATCTTAATGTATAGGAACGTGTGATTATATTGAAGAGTAATCGTGTCTTTTATAATTTTGTATAACATTGTAAAGTGTGCATAAACTCCTCTTATACAACATTATACACTTTTATTTATTTATTTAATACAAATATCGAGCACGAACAAACTATTACCGATAAATGAGCGGATAAAATAGAAGGAAAAAAAAGTAGATTCATCCCTTTGTCCCAAAAGATAATGTAGTAGCTGAAAATTCAAATTTGTATTTGATGAGTCGTGAATTAAAACGTTATTTCTATTCATTTGGTTTTCAATAATTGACGTTATTTCAATATATTCTTCTTTTATATATATATATATATATATATATGGCATCGCCAACATCACAGTCTTAGTGTGACAATCTTGAACAACATAACATGGAGACAACCAATCCATACCCAATATCACATCAAAATCGATCATACTAAGCAACAAAGGATCTATCCTGATTTCCAGACTCCCAATAGTCACCACACATGACCGATATAGACGGTCTACAATAATAGTATCGCCCACCAGAGTAGATACATGAAAAGATGAAACCAGAGACTCACGAGGCATATCCAGAAAATGAGCGAAATACAAAGACACATATGAATAAGTGGAACCAGGATCAAATAATATAGAGGCATCTCTGTGAAAAACTGAGACAATACCTGTAATCACAGCATCTGAAGCAATGGTATCTGGTCTGGCAGGGAGAACATATAAATGGGACTGGCCGCCCCTTGATCGGTCTCCCCCTCTCAGGCCACCCCTAGCTGGCTGAGTTCTACCCCTAGCTGGCTGGGCGGGTGGTAAAGCAACTAGTGCTAAAGTCGAAGGCTGACTCCTCTGCTGAGATGAACCTCCTAAAAGGCGGGGACAATACGTCTTGATATGACCAAAATCTCCACACTCAAAGCAACCTCTCCCTGCGAATAGCGGTGGGGAATGAAGGGAACCCCGAGCACCAGAATAACCGCTAGAAGGTCCTGACAGCGATGAACCCTGAGCTAATGGTGCATGCGATGAACTTTGAGCTAGTAGTTCCACTGAACGATGACTGGCCATGCTGATAACTATATGACCCATGGCTAGATGATGCACCACGGTGAACTGCGCGAGCCGTCTGAGCATGTTTGGATGGATGACCCCTACCATGCTGGAACTGACCCAAGAAGGAACACCAGTAAATTCACCTTGTCCACGAGGCCTCTTGGCCTCCCTCTCAACCGGCTCCTAGCTTCGAACCATCTCAATCTAATGATCAATGTCGATAAACTCATCAAAACTAGCACCAGACACTCTCTCCGGTCATAAGCAATCATAGCTGAAAAGTGAGGCCATCTATGAACCTCTTGATCATCTCCCTGTCTGTGGGAACCAACCAGATAGCATGTCGTTCCAACTCCGAGAACTTCATCTCATACTGCGTCATATATATATCACCCTGACAAAGCTGCTCAAACTTCCTGCACAGCTCCTCTATGCAGGACTGAGGCACGAACTTCTCCAGAAAGAGAACAGAGAACTGCTGTCAGGTAAGAGGTGTTGCGCCGATCGGCCTATGCCTCTTGTAAGCCTCTCACCAACTGAATGTAGCCCCAGAGAACTGAAAAATAGTGAACGAGACCCCATTGTTCTCCAGAATACCTGTTGTATGGAGTATCCTCTAACACCTGTCCAAAAAGCCCTGTGCATCCTCTCCCTCTTCAATCTACGCTGCTCATCCTCAGGCATAGTAGGAACCTCATAGTCCTGAGCAACTGAAGCCGGCTAGGCTGGTGGTGTCCCGGTGTTTGGAGTCCCTGCATCACATGCTCTAGTGTGTGGGTGGCGGGAGTCTAGGTGTCTCCTTCGGTCTGAGAAGTGGTTGCTACCGTAGAAACAAAGACCGCCTGAGCAAGGCCGGTGCACACAATCTGAATCTGAGCTAAGGCCTCTTGAAGGCTTGGAATCACAATGGGCACCACTAGTTCCTGAGTTGGCCCCGCTGGTGCATCCACAACTAGGACCTGATCCTGATCTGGGGCACTGCCCTAGCTGTTGTGCAGGCTGCACCTCTGCCCCTACCGCAGCCTCTACCACGACCTCGACCTCTCGCAACCATGGATGGTGGTACTGGTGGCTGCCTTTCCTGCACAGTGGTACGTATCCTCACCATCCGTTAGGGAATGAAATAACAGAAGTTTAATACCAGAATCAACATATTCGTACGACATGAATTCAAGAATGTGAAGTTTTCCTAAGGGTTCTGCAGTCTCTCGAAGATAAGTACAGACGTCTCCGTACCGATCTGCAAGACTCTACTAAACCCGCTCAGGACTCGTGAGACCTATGTAACCTAGGCTCTGATACCAACTTGTCAAGACCCAAAAACGAATGTTGTGATGGCACCTATCGTGGAACTAGGCAAGCCACAACTCAACATTTCCAACACAGTAAAACACATTTAGAAATAATAGCGGAACGATTTAACATTATAAAAAAAGCCTTTTTGCAACAGAATTTTTCCAAAACACGACACAATCCAACCAAAACCGACTTGTTACTGAGTACATGAGCGTCTAAAACCAGAACATAGTTCACAACAATATCTAGAGTATAAAAACTGAAAGTAAAAATAGAATAAGGAAGGGGAGTCAAGGCCCGCGAACGTCATGCAACTACCTTGATAGTCTTCGAACTCTGATGCCTCAATCAGCAGTGGCCACCGTGGCCAAAAATACCTGGATCTGCATACAAGGTGCAGGGAGTAATGTTAGTACATCCAACACAGTAAGTAACAAGTCCAAAATTTAGACTGAAAGGTATTGACGAACTCAACCGGTTCAGATAAAACAAAAATAATTGTGCAGAAACGTATGCATGGTCTTAAATAAAATAGGCAACTCAAAATAGTAAAGTAAAGCAGATCCGAACAGTGTAATGAATATGATTCTGTTATCTCTACTTGCCAATGCACATACTGTGAGTGATGCACTATGTTGTCAGCCTCAAGTATATATATATAAAAGCTATATTTGATTAAATCATACTATAACACATTTAAAAATAAAGTATATAGTTTTATAAGATGTAGTGCTATATATATAATATATTTAAGTTTTAGCAACAACAATATATGAATATAACATATATTAATATAGCAGATGTTAATATAGCATTAATATGTATACACATACTGTTGTTGCTACAACTTACGTATTAATATGGCACTGCATCTTATAGAATTATATATAAGATGTATAAATAATATAGTATACTATACATGTATATATATATATATATATATATATATATATATATATATATATATATGTACGATTTTAACTCCTGTTTTTATGAAAACTTTGTCATATAAAAGCTGTTGGTTTATCTTTTATAAAACGTTTGAAGTATTTGAAAATCGGCTTGCCTAGTACCATCGATAGGCGCCATCACCACAGGTTAGGGTTTTGGGTCGTGACAAGTTGGTATTAGAGCCTAGGATACATAGGTCTCACGAGTCATGAGGAGTTTGAGTAGAGTCTTGCGGATCAGTACAGAGACGTCTGTAGTTATCTTCGAGAGGCTGTCGAACCCGTAGGAAATTTCACATTCTTGAATTCTTGTGTGCGAATTGTTTGATTCTGGTAACTGAATTTCTGTTGCTCTATTCTCTCAGAGATGGTCAGGACGCGTACTACAGGGTAGGATGGACAACCACCTGTACCACCAGTCAGGGCCACGAGAGGCAGAGGTCGCGGTAGAAGTCGAGGTCGCGGTAAAGGACGCGGTAGTGGCAGGGGTGCATTTTGCACAATAGCTAAGGCAGCACATACAAATCTACCAGTTTCCCCAGTTCAGGAGCAGGCTCCAGTTTTGGATGAGCCTGTGGGACCATCTCAGGCACCACCTTGTGCCCATTGTGATTCCAGGCCTTAAGGAGGCCTTAGCTCAGATTCTGACCGTGTGCACTAGTCTTGCTCAGATGGTCTCTGTTTTGGCCGCAACATCCACTTCTCAACCCAAAATAGGTGCTCAAACTTCTGCCGCCCACACACAAGAGCAGGCGGTATAGGGACTCCATACAACGGGGGTACCGCCAGCCTAGCCGGTTGTCATGCCCCATGATATCGATTGTAGAGGTTTGGGAGACTCTAGCCTCCATCTTTCAGTGATACAGAGGGAGAGGATGCACAAGGCTTCTTGGGCAGGTGTTAGAGGATACTCTATACAATAGGCATTCTAGAGACAAGTGGGATATCGTTCACTACTTTTTAGTTCTATGGGCTGCCTTCAGTTGGTGGGAGGCTTACTAGAGGTGTAGGCCGGTCAGCATATCACCCTTTATCTGGTAGCAGTTCTCCGATCTCTTCCTGGAGAAGTTCGTGCCTCAATCCCGTAGAGAGGAGCTGCACAAGAAGTTCGAGCAGCTTTGTCAAGGTTATATGTCCGTGACATAGTATGAGATGTGATTTTCTGAGTTGGCCCGTCATGCTATCTGGTGGTTTCCATAGATAGGGAGAGGATCAGGAGGTTCATAGATGCCTCACCTTTCAGCTGTTATTGCTTATGACTATAGAGAGAGTGTCTGATGTTACTTTTGATAAGGTTGTCGACATTCCTCGTCAGATTGAGATTGTTCATAGCCAGGAGCGGGTTGAGAGTAAGGTTAAGAGGCCTCGTGGATAGGGTGGATTTAGCGGTCTTCCTTCTGGGGGTCAGTTCTACCATGGTAAGGGTCGTCCTTTCAGACATGATCCGATGGCTCGCCTAGTTCACCGTGGTGCATCATCTGGCCATGGTTCACACAGTTATCAGCAGGTCCATTCATCTCTCGTCTATGACTGGTCCTTCTACTAGTTATCCCAGTTCTCAAGGATCCCTTCAGTCCCCCGCACCAGCACTAGGGAGTTGATATGAGTGTGGAGATTTTGGTCACATAAGGAGGCAGTGTCCCCACCTAGTGGGAGGTCCAGCTCAACAAAGGAGCCAGTCTATGGGACTTCGATATTTTTCACCATTTTCACTATTTTGAACTCGGATTTTGGACGATTTTGAGAATGATTTTGAAGTGATTACTGGGGTAAACTCCTTGTTTCCATTTATCTTCAATAATGATGTTTCCCCACGGATTTTCACCTAATTGGTGAGTTTTTGAGGTGAAATTTGGGGGTATAGGGCTAGAAAATTTGTGTAACGACCCGGTCGGTCGTTTTAAGAATTAACGCCCCAATCCCCTATTTACCGTTTCTCCCATGTCTATTTATGTTATTGGAACCTGTCGGTGCGTTGAGTGATGAAATCCGGGGTGATTTTGGACGCATAATCTATAAGTGGATCTTAGCTTTAGAAATTTGGCTGTAGCTAGAGCTGTGTGAAGATTGATCTGGAATGGGATTCCGTCGACTCCGTTAGCTCCGTTGGGTGATTTCGGGGTTAGGAGCGTACTCGGAATGTGTTTTCGAGGTCGGTTGTGGATTTAGGCTTGAATTGGCGAAAATTAGAAATTCGGCGAATTCGGCCGATAGATGAGATTTTGATATCGGACTCGGAATGGATTTACGGAATCGACAGTAGGTCCGCAATGTTGTTTATGACTTGTGTGCAAAATTTGAGGTCATTCAGATGAGTTTAGACGTGTTTCGGCGTCGGATGTGAATTCTAGAATTTTCCTAAGTTCCTACGCTTGAATCTATGCATAATCGATGATTTTGATGTTATGAGACGTGGTTTTAAGGATCGATCTAGTTCGAATAAGGTATTAGGGTCGGTTGGTGATATTGGTTGACGTCCCGGGGGCCTCGGGGTTGTTTCGGATTCTTAACGGGAGAATTTGGAACTTATCAAATTGCTGAACCGGGCTTTCTTCTGGTGTTTCGCACCTGCGAAGGTTTTTCTGCAGGTGCGGACATGCAGGCGCAGTAGGGCTGGTCGCAGGTGCGATGGTGAGGGGGTTGACCAATGGTCGCAAGTGCGACCTGGGTTCTGCAGGTGCGGAACTGCAGGCACGACCAAATGACCGCATGTGCGGCCCTAGTGGACTTAAGTGAATTCCGCACCTACGACGCTTTTTCCGCAGGTGCGGTGAACGGGACCGCATGTGCGAGATCCCTGTGTGTTTATTCCAAAAATTCGAGGGATTGAATTTCATAAGTCTAAAATCGTTTGAGAGCTTGGGAATTGGCGACTTTCAGTGGGTTTTGAAGAAAAGGATCATAGGTAAGCTTTTCTAATCCTATTTCATTGTTAGACCATTAATCCCCATTGTTTTCTTTAGTTTAATTAACAAAAATGGGGGAAAAACCATAGGAACTTGATGAAACTTCCCCAACCGAAATTCTGAGAATTTAGGGGGTTTTTGACATCGAATTTTGATGTTTCTTGTCAAGTGAGTTCGTGAGTGAATGGGTGTCCGAAAAAATATAACTTTTACCCGATTCCGAGAAGTGGGCCCGAGGGGCGTTTTTGTCAAAATTCCTCATTTCGCGTATCAGCTTCGTATTTATTAGTTATTTATATTTCTTGAAATGATATTCACATTATGCAATCGAATTGAATAGATTTGGGCCACCCGGAGTTGGATACTCGTGGCAAGACCGTGATTATTGGTTGATCAGCACAGTCGAGGTAAGTGGCTTGCGTAATTCTGCTTTGGGGAAATTCCCTTAGCCATTTATAACTGATTTTTGACATAAAAATCCCGTGTACGTGAGGTGACGAGTACGTGCACGAGATATTCTCACTAATTCCACTATTTCCTTCTATGACATACTTCAACTTAAATTCCTATTATTTCTGTTATTGGTTTATCTGAGTAGCCATTCAAGACTTTACCAAATCCAACGATTTTAACTGATTTTTCCACTCGTTACTATTATTTGAAACTAGGTTAAGTACCTTCCTCTATATTTGCCAACTGTGTTTCCCAAACTTTTGAATTACGCTATATCTGATATACATCTCGCGTTACATATTTAACTTGGGACTGCGGGTTATGACCTGAGACTTTCCCTTGCATTGTATTGCATATTTACATGGGGACAGGGGGCTGAGATCTGAGACTTTCCCCTGCATCGCATCGCATATTTACATTGGGACTGCGGGCTATGACCTTAGACTTTCCCTTGCATTGTATTGCATATTTATATTGGGACTGCGGGCCGAGACCTGAGACTTTCCCTTGCATTGCACTGCATATTTACATTGGTACTGCGGGCCGAGCCCTGAGACTTTCCCCTGTATTGCGTTTCTTGACTATATACTGATTTATATGCTGTGCGGAACTGAGATTTATCACTTCGTTTCTTTCCGGTTCACTTTACTTTTCGTAAATTATTAATGCTTTACTTAACTGTTAATTATATCTATTTATTTTTGCAAACTCATTAGAGCCGCAACCTGACCTCGTCACTACTTGACTGGGGTTAGGCTTGGCATTTACTGGGTACTGAATGTGGATTTCTCACGCCCTTCTGCGCATGTTTTTCCCATGTGCAGATCCAGGTACTAGCGCACCGTTCCGGAGTCAGTAGAGTAGAAGATCTTTGGGTGACATAGAGTTATTTATGCAGCATCTCCAGATCTTCTGAGTCCCCCTCCTATCTTAGCATAGTTATAGTTCGTATATGAGACTACACTTTCATTTCTAGTTTTGTATATTGAACCATATAGTTTAACTTGTGATGTTGGTGACATTCCGAGTTTTGGGAAGTAAAAACTGTATATGCTGAGCAGCTACTTTATGTCTAGTTGATATCCTTTATGTCTTTATTTTATTGATTATATTGTTTTCCGCAAGTTCTAGGCTTACCTAGTCATAGAGACTAGGTGCTGTCACCATACCTTTCGGAGGTTAAATTGGGTTGTGACAAGTTGGTATCAGAGCACTAGGTTCATAGGAGTCACAACATCACAAGCCGATTTATTAGAGTCTCACGGATCGGTGCGGAGACGTCCGGATCTATTTTCGAGAGGTTATGTAACTGTTAGGAACAATCATACTTCTTGGAATCTCTTCTCGTGCTGGTTATTGTTACCAAAATTATTAAACTCTATTCTATTCTTGTTTACAAATGGTTAGCACTCGCACCGGACATACTGACGATCAGGAACCCGAGCCCCCAGCTAGAGCCACTAGAGGCAGGGTTCGAGGTAGAGGACGAGCACGCGGTGCAGCCCGAGCACCGGCCAGAGCGGAGGCAGAGGCGCCCCCAGCAGCTACAGTTGGAGGGGCACATGAGGTCCCTACTATCACTCCAGACCTCTAGGAGACTTTCGCCCAGTTCAGTAGTGCTTTCAGTACTCTGTCTCAGGCGGGACTACTTCCGATAGACCCAGCTACATCCTAGGCCGGGGGAGGGACAAAGACTCCCGCAACCCGTACTCCTTAGAAGAGGGTTCATATGGGGTATGTTCCATAGTATATCCCCATGCCTCCTGCAGCTCCAGTTCAGCCTGAGACCAGAGCAGCTATATCTGAGTCTGAGCAGCTCCGTCTTGAGAGGTACAAGAAGTACCACCCACCTGATTTCAGCGGATTGGCTTCAGATGATGCTCTGGGTTTTCTTGAAGAGTGTTATCGTATCCTTCGTGCGATGGGTATTATGGAGACGAGTGGGGTATCTTTTACTACTTTCCAGCTAAGAGGAGCAACTTATCAGTGGTGGCGTGCATTTGAGGTTAGTAGTCCGGACAAGGAAGCCTCACTTACTTGGGCTCAGTTTTTAGAGATGTTTTCGCTCGAGTTTGTCCCTCAGAGTCTCCGGGATGCTTGGCGTGCAGAGTTTGAGCAGCTACCACATGGTACCATGACCGTGTTAGAGTATGCAGTCCGGTTCAGTGGCTTGGCAAGACATGCACCAGCTTTGTTTTCTACGGTCAGAGAGAGAGTCTGTTGTTTTATTGAGGGGCTCCATCCCAGCATTCGTACTAGCATGGCCAGAGATATGGAGAAAGATATTACTTACCAGCAGGTCGTGAGCATTGCTAGGAGGATTGAGAGTATGTTGGCCCGGGACAGAGAGGAGAGGGAGGCCAAGAAGTCTCGAGAGATGGGTAATTTTTCAGGAGTTCGTGCACCTGTAGCACGCCATGATAGGGGTTTTGTGAGCCACCCCATTCATTTAGCTCTTCCAGTAGCCAGCGGTATTCTAGCTCCTCCTAGACCTCAGGAGCCTTATTATGCACCACCGGTATCTCAGGTGCCTCCAGCTCGAGGTGCTATCACTGGCCAGTCCAGCAGGCCAGTTCAGAGTCAGCAGCAGCCATTGCGTCCTTAGAGGGGTTATTTTGGGTATGGTAACCCTCGGCATATGATCAAGGATTGCCCTAGAGCGAGGAGGGGCGCACCACCTCAGACTTATCAGGGTGCACCCCCTCAGATTTATCAGGCTCCACGCCTTCCTCCAGGTCGTCCAGCTATTCTTCCAGCCCCAGCTGCTAGCCCACCACCTTAGACAGCTCGAGATGGAGGTCGGGGAGGTTGAGGTCTCCCTAGAGGGGGAGTCCAGGCCAGGTACTATGCTTTTGCAGCCTGGTCCGAGGCCATTGCTTTAGATTCTGTCATTACAGGTATCGTGCCCGTTTGTCATAGGGATGCATCTGTATTATTTGACCCAGGATCTATATATTCATATGTGTCTTCCTATTTTGCTTCACATCTAGGGATAGCCCGGGACTATTTGAGTTCCCTTGTTTATGTTTCAACTCCGGTGGGAGATTCTCTTGTTGTGGACCGTGTATATCGGTCATGTTTGATTACTATCAGTGGTTTTGATACTAGAGATGATTTGCTACTACTCAGTATGGTAGATTTCGATGTTATATTGGGTATGGACTGGTTGTTTCCCTATTATGCTATTCTTAATTGTAACGCCAAGACTGTGATACTGGCTATTCTAGGATCTACGAGGTTAGAGTGGAGAGGTTCCTTGGAGTATACTCCCCGTCGAGTCATTTCTTTTCTTAAGGCTCAGTGGATGGTTGGGAGGCGGTGTGATGCATATTTGGCTTATGTGAGAGATGTTAATACTGATATCCCTACAGTGGAGTCAGTTCCAGTTGTCAGAGACTTGTTGCCGGGCACTCAGCCCATTTCCATTCCTCCTTATCGCATGGCTCCTCCTAAGTTGAAGGAGCAGTTACAGGAGTTGCTTGAGAAGGGATTCATCAGGCCCGGTGTATCACCTTGGGGCACTCCGGTATTATTTGTGAAGAAAAAGAATGGCTTGATGCGTATGTGTATTGACTACCGGCAGTTGAATAAGGTGACAGTGAAGAATAGGTACCCATTGCCTCGCAATGATGATCTATTTGACTAGTTACATGGTGCTAGAGTGTTCTCCAAGATTTATCTACGTTCGGATTATCATCAGCTGAAGATTCGGGAACCGGATATCCCGAAGGCTGCCTTCAGGACCAGATATGGCCACTATGAGTTCTTTGTTATGTCATTCGGGTTGACGAACTCCCCAATAGCCTTCATGCACCTGATGCACAACATATTTCGGACTTATATTGATAATTTTGTCATTGTGTTCATTGATGACATTCTGGTATATTCTAGGTCCCAGGAGGACCATGAGCAGCACTTGAGGACCGTGCTTCAGACATTGAGGGAGAAGAAGTTGTATGCCATGTTTTCTAAGTGTGAATTTTGGCTTGATTCTGTGGCATTCTTAGGCCACGTGGTGTCTTCTGATGGGATTAAAGTAGATCCGAAAAAGGTGGAGGCGGTTCAAAGTTGGCCCAGACCGTCCTCAGCTATTGAGATCCGCAGTTTCCTCGGGTTGGTTAGGTATTATCGCCGTTTTGTTGAGGGGTTTTCATCCATTTCAGCACCCATTACTAGATTGACCCAGAAGAGTGCACCTTTTATATGGACTGAGGAGTGTGAGGAGAGCTTTCAGAAGATCAAGACAGCCCTGACTACATCTCTTTTGTTGGTTTTGCCTACCTGTTCCGGATCCTATACAGTTTATTGTGATGCTTCAAGGATTGGCTTGGGGGCGATGTTGATGTAGGACGGTAGGGTGATTGCCTACACGTACAGACAGTTGAAGGTCCATGAGAAGAACTACCCTGTTCATGATATCAATTTGTCAACGATTGTTCACGCCCTGAAGATATGGCGTCACTATTTATATGGTGTTCCCTGTGACATATTCACGAATCACCGGAGTTTGCAGCACATATTCAGGCAGAAGGATCTAAATTTTCGCCAGCGTTGGTGGTTAGAGTTGCTAAAGGACTATGACATCACTATATTATACCACCGGGGGAAGGCCAATGTGGTGGCCGACTCTTTGAGTCGCCGGGCGGAGAGTTAGTTTGGCATACCTTCATGCACTTGAGAGGCCTCTAGACTTAGATATTCAGTCCTTAGCTAGTCAGTTCGTGAGATTGGATCTTTCTGAGCCTTGCCGGGTATTAGCTTGTGTGGTGGCTCGATCTTTCCTTCATGACCGTATCAGAGAGCGCCAATATGATGATCCCCACCTTTTGGTTCTTCAGGATAGAATCTGGCGGTGTGATGCTAGAGATGTGACTATAGGAGAGGATGGGATGATGAGGATGCAGGGCCGCATTATTGTGCCCAACGTAGATGGGCTTCGGGAGTTGATTCTTGAGGAGGCCCATAGTTCGCGGTATTCCATCCATCCGGGTACCACCAAGATGTACTAGGATCTCAGACAGCACAATTGGTGGAGAAGGATGAAGAAGGGTATAGCAGAGTTTGTAGCCAAGTGTCTCAACTGTCAGTAGGTCAAATGTGAGCATCAGAGACCGGGAGGGTTACTTCAGTAGATTGAGCTTCCAGAGTGGAAGTGGGAGCGGATCACCATGGACTTTGTGGTTGTACTTCCTCGGACTTTGAGGAAGCATGATGCTATTTGGGTGATTGTGGATCCGCTGACCAAATCAACCCATTTCATTCTGGTACTGACTACATATTCATCAGAGAGGTTGGCTGAGATTTATATCAGAGAGATTGTTCGCCTCCACGGTATTCCAGTATCTATCATTTCAGACAGAGGTACACAGTTCATTTCACGGTTCTCGAGAGCCGTTCAGCAGGAGTTAGGCACCAAGGTAGAGTTGAGCACAACTTTTCACCCTCAGACAAACGGGCAGTCCGAGCGCACGAATCAGATCCTCGAGGATATGCTCTGTGCCTGTGTGATGGATTTTGGAGGGTCATGGGATCGATTCTTGCCTCTGGCAGAGTTTGCTTACAACAACATTTTCTAGTCCAGCATTCAGATGGAGCTATATGAGGCACTGTATGGTAGGCGGTGCAGGTCTCCCGTGGGATGGTTTGAGCCGAGCGAGGCCCGATT
Source organism: Nicotiana knightiana (assembly GCA_005239525.1). Taxonomy (NCBI): domain Eukaryota; kingdom Viridiplantae; phylum Streptophyta; class Magnoliopsida; order Solanales; family Solanaceae; genus Nicotiana; species Nicotiana knightiana. The sequence goes on along the minus strand of ML384773.1, from coordinate 25,046 downwards.
GTTGGGTACAGACTTGGTTCAGGATGCCCTGGACAAGGTGAAGGTGATTCAGGAGAGACTTCGCACAGCTCAGTCCAGGCAGAAGAGCTATGCGGATCGGAAGGTTCGGGACTTGGCATTTACGGCTGGTGATCGGGTTTTGCTTCGGGTATCGCCTATGAAGGGCGTCATGAGGTTCGGGAAGAAAGGCAAGTTGAGTCCGAGATTTATTGGCCCTTTTGAGGTGTTGCGACGTGTTGGGGAGGTTTCTTATGAGCTAGCCCTGCCTCCCAGCCTAGCGGGGGTTCATCCGGTGTTCCACGTCTCCATGCTCTAGAAGTATCACGGTGACTCGACTTATGTCTTGGATTTCAGCTCAGTCTAATTGGACAAGGATCTATCATATGTTGAGGAGCCTGTGGCTATGTTGGACAGTCAGGTCAGAAAGTTCAGGTCAAAGGATATTGCGTCAGTAAAGGTTCAGTAGAGGGGTCAGCCAGTCGAGGAGGCGACTTGGGAGACCGAACAGGATATGCGGAGTCAGTACCCTCATCTTTTCCCAGCTCCAGGTATGTTTCTATGCTTCTTTGAGGACGAATGATTTTCTTAAGAGGGGGAGGATGTAATGACCCGGTCAGTCTTTTTAAGAATTAATACCCCGATACCCTATTTACCATTTCTCCCATGTCTATTTATGTTATTGGAACCTGTCGGTGAGTTGAGTGATGAAATCCGGGGTGATTTTGGACACATAGTCCATAAATGTGGATCATAGCTTTAGAAATCTGGTCGTAGCTAGAGCTGTGTGAAGACAGATCCGGAATAGGATTTCGTCGACTCCGTTGGCTCTGTTGGCTCCGTTGGGTGATTTTGGGGTTAGGAGCGTTCTCAGAATGTGTTTTCGAGGTCGGTTGTGGATTTACGCTTGAATTGGTGAAAGTTAGAAATTCGGCGAATTCGGCTGATAGATCAGATTTTGATATCGAACTCAGAATGGATTTTCGGAAGCGACAGCAGGTCCGCAATGTTGTTTATGACCTGTTTGAAAAATTTGAGGTCATTCAGATGAGTTTAGACGTGTTTCGGCGTCGGATGTGAATTCTAGGATGTTCCTAAGTTCCTAGGCTTGAATCTATGCATAATCGATGATTTTGATATTATGAGACGTGTTTTAAAGGCTCGACCTAGTTCGAATAAGGTATTAGGGTCGGTTGGTGGTTTTGGTTGAGATCCCGAGGGCCTCGGGATTGTTTCGGATGCTTAACGGGAGAATTTGGAACTTCTCAAATTGCTGAACCAGGCTTTCTTTTGGTGTTTCGCACCTGCGAAGGTTTTTTTCGCAGGTGCGGATATGCATGCGCGACAGTGATGGTCGCAGGTGCGATGGTGAGGGGGTTGACCAGTGGTCGCAGGTGCGACCTGGCTTCCGCAGGTGCAGAACCGCAGGCGCGACCAAACGATTGCAGGTGCGGCCCCAATGGATTTATGTGAATTCCGCACCTGCGATGCTTTTTCCGCAGGTGATGTTAACGGGACCACAGGTGCGAGAACCCTGTGTGTTTATTCCAAAAATCCGAGGGTTTGAATTTCATAAGTGTAAAATCGTTTGAGAGCTCGGGAAGTGGAGACTTTCAGTGGGTTTTGAAGAAAAGGATCATAGGTAACCTTTTCTAATCATCATTCACTGTTAGACCATTAAACCCCGTTGTTTTCTCTTTAAATTAATTAACAAAAATGGGGGAAAAACCATGGGAACTTGATGAAACTTCCCCAACCAAAATTCTGAGAATTTAGGGGGTGGTTTTTGACACCAGATTTTGATGTTTCTTGTCGATTGAGTTCGTGAGTGAATGGGTGTCTGGAAAAATATAACTTTTACCCGATTCCGAGACGTGGGCCCGAGGGGCGTTTTGGTCAAAATTCCTAATTTTGCGTATCAACTTCGAATTTATTAGTTATTTTGATTTCTTGAAATGATATTCACATTATGAAATCGAATTGAATAGATTTGGGCCACCCGGGGTTGGATACTCGTGGCAAGAGCGTGATTATTGGTAGATTAGCACAGTTGAGGTAAGTGTCTTGCCTAATTCTGCGTTGGGGAAATTCCCTTAGGCATTTATAACTGATTTTTGACATAATTCCAATGTTTCCTTCTATGACATTCTTCAACTTAAATTCATATTATTTCTGTTATTGGTTTAACTGAGTAGCGACTCAAGACTTTACCAAATCCAACGATTTTACCTGATTTTTCCACTCGTTACTATTACTTGAAACTAGGTTAAGTACCTTCCTCTATATTTGCCAACTGTTTTTCCCAAACTTTTGAATTACGCTATATCTGATATACATCTCGCATTACATATTTACATTGGGACTGCGGGCTATGACCTGAGACTTTCCCTTGCATTGTATTGCATATTTACATGGGGACTGCGGGCTAAGACTTAAGACTTTCCCCTGCATCGCATATTTACATTGGGACTGCGGGCTATGACCTGAGACTTTCCCATGCATTGAATTGCATATTTATATTGGGACTGCGGGCCGAGACCTGAGACTTTCCCTTGCATTGCATTGCATATTTACATTGGGACTGCGGGCCGAGACTTGAGACTTTCCCCTGTATGGCGTTGCACGACTATCTACTGATTTATATACTGTGCGGATCTGAGATTTATTACTTTGTTTCTTTCCGGTTCACTTTACTTTCCGTTAATTATTACTGCTTTACTTAAATGTTTATTATATCTGTTTATTTTTGCGGCTCTTACTAGAGCCGCAACCTGACCTCGTCACTACTTGACTGGGGTTAGGCTTGGCACTTACTGGGTACCGAATGTGGAGTACTTATGCCCTTCTGTGCATGTTTCTCCCATGTGTAGATCCAGGTACCAGCGCACCGTTTCGAAGTCAGTAGAGTAGCAGATCTTTGGGAGACTTTGAGGTATTTCTGCAGCGTCCGCAGAGCTTCTGAGTCCCCCTCCTATATTAGCATAGTTATAGTTCGTATATGAGACTACACTTTCATTTCCAGTTTTATACATTGAACCATAAAGTTTAGCTTGTGATGTTGGTGATGTTCCGGGTTTTGGGAAGTAAAAACTGTATATGATGAGCAGCTACGTTATATCTAGTTGATATCCTTTATGTATTTATTTTATTGATTCTGTTGTTTTCCGCAAATTCTGGGGTTACCTAATCATAGAGACTAGGTGCCGTCATGATACCTTTCGGAGGGTAAATTGGGTCATGACAATTTGAGAGTAAATTTTGGGGATTTGGAGGACCAAATGGTGTCGGATATTGATATAATTTGGTATGGTTAGACTCGTGAGTGAATGGCTTTCGGGGTTTATTTAGAGACGTAGGCCCGGGATTTGGGTTGAGCCGATTTTGGATTTTTTCTTAAGTTGACTAGTACGATCACCAAGGGAACTGATGTCCATTTGTTCCCCTTGTTGATTCTTTGATTTCTAAAGCGGTGATTTACAAATCCAGCTTAAATCTTGTTGCTTCCACATACTTGAGGATGTGTATCAGGTTCTTTATATGGTTCTTGTCATTAAGTTTGTTAGATCATCAAAAGATAACAAGGTACATATAACCTATCAGACATATGGATGAATAGCGATAAAAATTAGGGCTCTATGGATCTGGTAACGTTAATGTGCATAATTGGGCTCGTCAATTAGCTTTTGACTAAAGTTATCGGCAAGAGATAGTATATAGTACGGTAGAACAAGATTGAGAGAATCCCTAGTTTCAACCCAAATGGGTATTATAAATATAGATGATTTATATAGCTGTCCCCAGCTAGTTAGCCATTCATCAACAATGTTTTCTGTTTTTGTAAATCTTTGGAAGTTGCTTATCCAACTAAAACAACAACTAGTATGAGATCAAGAAAAGGACTGTAAAACATCTAAATATTTATTTGCCGTTGTAGTTAAGAATAAATGACCTATAGTTTGATGTTATAAGTCACAATTGATAAAACAAAGATGATTTTAAGTCTTAGTAATTGATTCAGAAGATAACATTATCTTTGAACTAATATATGCTTGAACATATCAGGAAGTTTTCCAACGGAAAGGTATCTAATAAGTTTGATGATCCAATTAGAAGGTGGGATATCAATCCAATTAAGGCAACCCATATGAACACATGTCTGAAGAAAATTAGGCATCCCCTGAAATTTTAGAGTCCTAAAAATAGTAGTTTTAGGATCATATGAAACCAAATTTCCACCTTTATACTCAAGCAAGACCTCTCAATTCTTCAAAAAGCATAGAACTTTTACCAATGGCTGCAAATGTTGAGTGTTAGCATTTGGAATTGGTGTATAATCTCCAATTATGAACTCCTTCACCCAATACTCTTTCACATTGTATTCTTTCATTACCCAAATTTCGATTCCTCCCCCTTTTTGGTGAGGCAAAGTTAGAGCAGGCAACAAGACAATCTCTAATAAATGCTAGATGAAACATCTTAATTCTTGTATTGACACCTAAATAAACCTTTGGAACTTCAGTAAATACCTCATCAGATAAATCGAAGGAATCAATGAGCCTGTCACGACGTCCATTATACTTACCAAATTGAGTCAACCAATGCATCTTCCCATTCAACATAACTCCTTGTGAACTTGAATCAAACCGATAAACAATTTCACCAACACTTCTCCATATATTGCTACCAAGTCTACTTTAATATCTGATTTACCAAAGTGGGGAGGTCAATACATACGATAGCGCCAAGAGACATGATTATACATATTGGCATAATTTATAATGCACAATAATCCATGAAATGAGCCAACCACCTCAAATTCTACTAATTTATAATGCACAATAATGCTCTTTGGTAATATGATTAAAACCAAATCCAAGAACCACATTTTCCACCTCAAATTCTACTAATTTAGGCAGCTCTTTCTAGTCCCTTGTAAAAGTATTACACACATGAAGTTCACCACTAAACAGAGAATGACATATGCACAATAATCCATGAAATGAGCCAACCACTTTAAATTCAGGCACAGAGTTTGCAAAAGGGGTGCTGATTTTCCTCACAACCTCTTCTCTACCATGATCAGAAAATTCAAGAAAGTAGAGTTGATTCCTTAAAGGATAATCCGTGTGAAAAATAATGCAAGGAACATTCTTTACCACACGAGACAAGTGCAGATTCACAAGCTCTTTATCATGTAATAAGTTGTAAAATAACATGCAAGCAAACTTGAGTTGGACTAAAGATGTTATTGGGAGCCTGAGAACTATTTCAAGAAAAATTTCTTGAGGTGGGCAATTAAATCCATATATGGGGTGAGTTTGTTCAGATTGACACTTAAGTTTCTTGGTATGTATATCCATTGACGCATAAAAATGGGTAGAGAAAGAATAAGTAGAAAGGCTTGGAATTGGAGGAATATGTCCCGAGAAAACAACTAGGAGGCGTGGAAATTTAGGAACTCTTGTAGTACTACTTAATTCCACAAAATAAATACTCCCTCCATTTCAATTTATGTGAACTTTTTTTTTTTCTTTCGTTCCACAAGAAGTGACCCATTTTTAAATTTAGAAACAATGTAACTTAAACTTCAAATTCTACCCTGTAACGACCCGACCGGTCCTTTTGAGCATTTGCACTTCGCTCGGTCCTTTGAGCGCATGAGTAGCTCCTTATGATTTATTTTGACTTATGCGAATCTTCGATTTTTGATTTCAGGTTATTCGGAATCGGTTTGGAAGAGTGAGTTCGTTGTGGGAGGTTTAAGTTAAAAAAGTTGACCAAGTTTGACTTTTCGAGAATTTGACCCCGGATTTGAATTTTGATGGTTCTGTTTGCTCCATTAGGTGATTTTGGACTGAGGAGTGTATTCGGAATGTGATTTGGAGGGCTGTAGCAGAATTTGGCTTTAATTGACGAAAGTTGGAAATTTGGCGATTTTGGTCGGCAATGGAAAGTTTGATATCAGGGTCCGAATGGATTTTCGAAAGTTGGACTAGGTTTGTAGTGTCATTTTTGGAATGTGTGGAAAATGTGAGGTCATTTAGACGTGGTTTGGTAGGTTTCAGCGTCGTTTGCGGAATTTGGAAGTTTAGAAGTTCTTAGGCTTGAATCCAAGGGTAATTTGGTGTTGTTTTGAGTGATTCGAAGGTTCGACTGAGTTCGTATGGGGATATATGACTTGTTGGCATGTTTGGTTGAGGCTCCGAGAGCTTCGGGTGGTTAACGGGTCAATTATTGGTGTTGGGAGATGACTGATTCTGCTGGTGTTTGTGGTTGCTGGTATTTTTTGCACCTGCGGATGGGGAGACGCAAGTGCGAGGTCGTAGGTGCGTGTGCGGAGTCACAGATGCGGAAATAGAGAACCTGGGCTGGGTCCACAAGTGCATAGGATTGGTCGCATCTGCAAGCCCGCATGTTCGAGACATGGGTATCAGATGCGGAAGGGAGGTGTTTGGCCAGTCCCGCAGAAGCGGATTGCGATGAACAGGTGCGCGCCGCACGTGCGAAACATAGGGCGCAGGTGTAGAACTGAGGGACTTAAGTGGTTTTGGCAGGTGCGAGGAGTTGACCGCAGGTGCAGTTCCGCAGGTGCGAAAATATGGCCGCAGGTGAGAAAATATGGCCACAGGTGCGAAAGGCCTGGGCAGAATGTTTAAAAACAAGGGTTCGAGGATTGGGCTTCATTTCAATATTCTTAACTCGAGCTTAGGTGATTGAGAAGAGAGTTTTTGATGGGATTCTTGAGGTAAGCTTCTTGTACTCGTTTCTGATAAATAATCTTGATTCCCTATTGTTTTCCCCACCTAGATTGTGTGGTTTTGGGTTGAAATTTGGGAGTTGGAGGTTAAGGATTGGGAGAGTATAAATTGAGGATTTGAGGGACCAAATAAGGTCGAATTTTGATGAATTTAGTATGGGTAGACTCGTGAGTGAATGCGTTGTCGGATTTTGTGTGTTTTGTCGGGTTCCGAGGTGCGGGCCTGGGTTGGGCCTTTTGGCCGATTTCGGATTTTGTTTCAAGATCTAGTCTTTTACGATCGTGATTGGTTTGTTTAGCATGTTTGATGTATTTTAATTTGTTGTTGGTTAGTTTGGAGCCGTTCGGAGTTCAGAACGCGCGAGATGGAACCTTTGGAGCATCGCTTGACTTGCTCGGCATTGGCATTGGCTCGTTCGAGGTAAGTAACTATTCTAAACTTAGTGTTGAGGGTATGAAATCCCGCATTACATGTTATGTGATTGGTATTGAGGTGGCGCACATGCTAGGTGACGGGCGTGTGGGCGTGCGCCCTGTGAAACGGGACTCTATGGTTCCCATGGCCCTGTATAGCGGCCCTATTTTGTCGATACCTGTATTTTCACCATGTGATTAAGTAATTGAATTGTCAATCATGCTAGATATCATGTTTAGACTTTATGTGATATTGTTTAGACCCATAGTGGTCGTTTCTTGCTGCCATTTCACAGACTTCATTGATATTTTATACTCATTCAAGTTCATGCATTCATATCATATCTCAGCCTCAGTTATTATCTATTGATACATCATATTCTTGTTGTCCGGCTAGTTATATGACATTGTGAGCCCGTGAGTGAGACTAGAGAGATTGATGACTAAGTAAGGCCGGGGGCCTGGTTGTGAGGATATTGATACCATAACACGTGAGTTGTCCGTGCAGCACGTGTGTTGTCCGTGCGGATCCAGGTATTGATATCATAGAACGTGAGTTTTCCGTGCGAGAGATTGATATTATGGCATGCGAGTTGTCCCTGGAGCACGTGAGTTGTCCGTGCGGATTATATCGCTTGGACTGTAGGAGCCCCTCTGGAGTCTGAACACCCCCAGTGAACACAGTTGACTATAAACGTGTGTGGATCGAGATACATGGCATTTGCATGCACACATGACATACAAGCATAGAGATGCATTTTCCTTACGCTATATAGAATCACATCATCCATGACTTATTATACACATTGATATGTGGGCATAGAGTGGTATTTTATAGTTGTTATTTGGAAGGAAAATGAAACATCTTATTTATTGTTGAAAGGATTTTTGGGAAAAATCACAGTTTTCGAACTTACTTGTATTTCGGCATTTTCGGCAAAAGATTTGAGTTCTCACTAATATATATTTGAAACACATGCCTATTTTCCGGAGTTGTGAACGAGTTGAGCATTTTACTTCTGAGATACTCTTTTTATTACTTGTATTATGCTGTTGCAAACTATTGTAGAATATTGGTATTGGACCCGACCTAGTGTTAGCTCGCCACTGCTTTAAACTTAAGGTTAGGTTTGTTACTTACTTAGTACATGGGGTAGGTTGTACTTATGCTACACTTCTGCACATTGCGTGTAGATGTAGGTTGTTGTTGCTGTGCTCGATGGTTGCGGGACTTGAAGATGTACTGGCGCCCCTGTTATAGCTGCCTCCTCGGTTTGAGGTAGCCTTAGATGATAAAATTCTGTTTATGTACTTTTCAAATAGTCTATGTATTTATTTCATTTTCGCTTTGTAAACTCTATTCGTAGAAGCTCATGATTTGTACTACCAGTCCTTGGAAATGTATAAAATACCGTAAATTACTTTCATTTAATTGTCTTGTTAATATAATTGAAATTGAATGATTATTAGTCGGCTTACCTAGCGGATTGGGTTAGGTGCCATCACGACTAGTGAATTTTGGGTCGTGGCATACCCTTAATGAGAAGCTTTTATAACCACACAAATCTTCTGGACCACTTTTTGACTTGTTTAGGACCACAAATTCAAAAGTCTTTATTTTTTCTTAAACTTCGTGCCCAGTCAAACATGTTTACTCCAATTGGAACGGAGGGAGTAGTATATTCTTTTTGGACGGCTAAATTTATCCACATCGATGATTACACTGATTCAATAAATAAATTGGGACAAAGGGAGTAAAAGGCAGCTAATGTTAAATTAGTTTTTAAACATTGGCTAAAGCTTGATTATTAGCGGTTCAAAAAGTGATTATTTTCCCATTTCTTTCTATAAAAAGGTGCGAAAAGTAAATTTTATTTTTATTAAATTTGTGTAATCGTCAATGTAGATAAGTTTAGTCGTCCAAAAGAATATACAACTCTTTTTTATTCTTAGTATGATGATTTATAGGCATACAAATATTTAGGGGTGTATATGAACCAGATTGGTCAGTTTTTATCAAAACCAAACCAATTTATCAATTATATCGATTTGGATTGATTCAGTTTTATCGGGTTTTTTGCGATTTTTTTATTATATGAATATTATTTCAATCTAATTTTGTTAAATTTTCTATAAGTAAATATATGTTTAGTAAAATTTAACAAATATATGACTATTAAAATATTCTTATGGAAGAATTTTCTTACTAACACATGATAGTTATTTTTACTCTTACTAAGATGATTTATATAGGAGTAAATTTCATGGGTAGTCATTCAACTTTGTGTTCATTACCCAAAAGTCACTTTTCTTTCTTTTGTTACATAAAAGTCATTCAACTTTATATTTATTATCCAAAAGTTACTTTTCTTTCTTTTGTTACACAAAAATTATTTTACTATGCTCTAGTTATCACAATAATCAATTTGACCAAATTTTACAAATCTTTCACCAAAAAAGTCTATTATGCCCGTGACATTATAAATTATCTCATTTATGTAATAATTTATATATTGTATGCTATATAATATATTATTATCCAGGTACTTTTGTAACGACCCCAATTTTCCTTAGTGGAATGCTGTGATGGCACCTAGTCTCTACGACTAGGTAAGCCCAACCAATAGTAATAACTTAACAAAAAAATTATCAAAATGCTAGAAACAAAGCTGAATAACTGAATAAACCTTCCGATACAAAGCAAATCTCAGCAGAACGCTTCCCAAAATCAATAGAACTGAGTCATAAGCTCTACAGAGTATAACTAGATTAACTACTACATCACTGTCTGTGAGCATGTGATTTTTACTCGCCGTATCGTCCAATAAAAATCCCAATAAATCAATGGATTTTATGAATTTTTGTTGATTTTTCGGTAATTAATTCTGAATCACTTGCATTGTTTGTATATCCATAATTCATTTTTTTAAAAATTATTAAAATTTCGCATTATCAAGGAATTATGAAGTTATTATTTATAATTAACTAAGTAATAGACGAACGACGAGTATTTAACGTAATGTAGTCTTTAATAACTAATTACTATGAAAATTAATCATTTTTATTCGATCAATCATAGATTTAATTAAGAATATATAATTGGTTATTTTATTCTTAATTAATATGTAAATAGATGAAAAACAAGGTTTAAAATTAATTGCTACATTTTTTTTGATTAAATTAGGGTTTAATTTAATTAGAATAATGAAGTTAATTAGTTAAGAAAACAAAGTCGGACCTGGGCCAAGAAATACCCAGGCTCAACCCCTATTTCTAGACACTCGAACAACCCAACCCAAATCCCTTACACCCGGTTCGCCCCAGCAACCCTCCAAAACGACCCCGTTCAATTGAACTCGAAAGATCTCAGCCATTCGTGTTCCCAGATCCAACGGCTGAGAACTCACCCCCGTCTAATATATAACTGTCTAAACGACCCCCCTACCCTCATTTAACCAAAGCCCAACCCCCACCAAAACCCTAGACGCCCCCATCCCCTTCATCTCTCTCAACCTGGATAACCTAAACCCTAGCCGCCCCAGAACCCCACCGCCGTCCGGCCACCAGACCCCCTCCAATCAACCCCAACTTCCCACCAGACGACCACCATCATCCCCTCTATCACCTCCCGTTATCAACTCTCCTAAAAAACCAATAGATTTGCCTGGTTTTCAGATCTAAAAATCTGAAAACCCCAAAATTACTCCCCGGCCGATTCGAGGACAACCAATGGTTCAGACCTTCATGGGTCGATTGATTTTAACTAGAGCAATCGACTCATGAAGGTTTGATTCATTTTTTCAAACCCCACTAGATCCGGTAAGGTCCAATGACCCCCTTTCTCTTTCCCGGCCAAAAAAACCCCTTTTACGGGTATCCCTTCTTCCCTTTCTAACTGTTTTTGTGCTATTAGCATGAACATGTTATGATTTAATTATTTTTATTGTAGATCTGTGTAGAACTTTTGTTTTCTTTCATCGCCTTCCCCCACCTGTGTATATTTCTTCCTCGTCGTTTCAATTTAAGCTTTAAATGTATTTCATGACAGTCATATCTCAATTTTTTGTTCTTGTCAATTAAGTAATTAGGTTTCCCTATTTAATCATATTTCCTAATTTAGGTTTCATCATTGTCTGCTATGACTTTTCTGTCTTGATTCACATTACCTTCTATTTCGATTGATTTAGTATTTAACACGTTATGCAATTCCGGACTGTTTTTGCAACCATGATTAATCATTTAGTTTTTCCTGTTAGTCACCATTGATTTACTAAAGGTTCTACTTGTTAGATTTATTGATTCATGCTTAGTTTTTCAGATTGCCTTCACTGTCGCTACTTCCCACCTTCAATTGATTGATTACTCTAATTCGTCTTCTGAGTTTAGTATAATCTGAGGGTTAACCATCCATCCAGATTAATCGATTAAATAACAATTTAATTAGACAATTATACACGACTAATTAAGTATACATTTGAACTAAATAATAGTATAATTGACCTAAGTCTAAGAAGTTTAAAGTAATTGATTAATCTGAAATTAATCAACCCTTGATAAAGCAACAAAGTTTAGCTACTAATTAATTAAATTAGAATAGAGTTACTTATTACCTAATTATTAACCTAACTAACTTTCTTTAATCAAACTAAGATCTTAGAATGATCAAAATAGATTAAAAGTTCAGTTTTATAGAATTAATCACTCAATTGACTAAGAGTTAATAGATAAGCCTAATTACACCTAATGAAATTGTTTAAACTAATTAGTTCAATTAACTACTGATTTTATTTCAAATGGTAGTCAATTTGAGTTAAATTAATTTGGGCAATAAGAAATAAGTCACACCTAACTAGTAGATCTAATTTTAAAAATCATCTAACAACATATNAATTGAGGAATCTTGGGTGTAACAACCCAAGAACCTTCTAGAATAAGGAAATATCAAGAAATCAGATATTTTAGGGTTACAATAGTAATTTCAAAAGGCAATAAGGGCTGGAATGTTCTGAAAATAGGCAGCTGTCCCAAAAGGATAAGGGTGACAGCTGCATTGGTAATATTTCCAGCTTATTGGATAAGGAATATGCTGAGCATATCCTATCCCAAATGCCCCTATATATACACACACTTTTTACCACTAG